>JAOYSI010005105.1:20372-46109 GCA_025775065.1 Hiodon alosoides
CAGATCCGCTCTGTGTGGATCCCTCTTTCAGATCCGGTAGTGTGGATCCCTCTTTCAGATCCGGTCGTGTGGATCCCACTTTCAGATCCGCTCGGTGTGGATCCCTCTTTCAGATCCGCTCTGTGTGGATCCCTCTTTCAGATTTGTTCCGTGCTGAAGCAAGTGATTACTCATCTGTTGAAAGCACAAGCTTGATGTTCTGAAGCTTGGTCAGCTTACCTTCTGACCTCTTTTTTTGTATTCTGTATTTGTTGTCCTATAGGCTTGTCAGTCCAAAGTGTTTGACCTGTCAGATGGAGTGTCCCAATATGCCTGGTTTCCCTGTAGGGAGTCATCATCTTCCTCCTGGCACACTGGATTCTGGCTTAAGGTAAGGTTGGAGGTTTGACTTTGATAGTTTCTGTGAAGGCCCAGCTGTTTAAATAAATAATGTGTGACACTGAGACAAGACTCAAAGACTTAATCGTTTTTGATGTAACTGGTAGAATATCAGTAAGTTTTGGCGATGTGTATTGCTCTTATAATTCTTTCAATCACTCTGGGTAAAAGTGTCTTTTAAGCAAGCAAATAATTGAATATATTAATATCACGTCCTCTTCTCCAGGCCTACTTCTCTCACCCCATGGTCGCTGCAGCGGTCATCATTTACCTTGCTGCGGATGGAACTGGCTACATTGACCAGACCCAATGCAACATCTCTGTTCAGCTGGTGGACACCGAGGAGTTGTCACATAGTTTAGGTCAGTTTTCTGGTCTTGTTTTCTTACTCTCAAAATGTTACAATTAAGTTGTTCTGAGCCTTTAACCGTGACTGACCACAAAAATGCGGTCCTTGTAGGCGAGTGGCGCCTGAGCTGCAGGAACAACCCCTTGGTCGTGCCTGTGAGCCACGACCTCAGTAAGGCCTTCTACCGCACCAAGGCTATCCTGGTCACGTTCACTTCACACCTGGTGGCCATCTCCGGTGTTGGCCTGCGCTCCTTCCAGTACTTCGACCCCATCACCATCAGTGGCTGCCAGAGCAACGAGATCTATAACCCCATGGGCCAGAGGTGAGCGCTGCTTCTCACCCTCCCCACCCCACCCCACCCCACCATACCGCCCCTCCAAAACAAACCGCCATCCCTACATATAAATAGATGTGGCATGGCAGTAAAAAAAACACAAAAGGATCGCCATTCGCACGTGCAAGGATTTATAATAAGACACTCATATTTCCAATGTTCCTGGCCTGTTATGGCTGGGACAGTGGTGTAGGCTGATTAAGGGGAACTGAGATTTGCTGCCTTTGTAATTTGTCACGGAGACAAAAAAGAGCCCTCTGGCGAGCTGAGGACTGACGTGGCAGTGCTCAGCGGGGGGCAATTTAACATGGGTTACGCCCGGGTGGTGCCTGCAACAGGTTTGGTTCTGCCGTTTCCATCTACCCCCCTCTCTCTCTCTCTCTCAGAGAAAGTATGGAAAAAGGAATTGCACTCGTCACAGAACTCTATTAGTGAATTATAGCACATCCTCTTCACGTCCTCTTCTCCAAAAAATTTAGGAAGCCGCTTTACTATACTGTTATCTTAGCTACGGCTCTAAGCGGGGTACTATGACCCTCTTGAAAATGTGAACGCGTGATGTGAAAAATTATATAAAAGGTAATATAAAAATACAAATCATAACTCAAGTTTTATAGATCTCTCGAGGTTTTCTTTCTGGCCCACTTTGTATTTGGAGCGCTGAGGTGTGCAAGTTTGGGTTGCCTGGGGATAATGTCCGAGTGTTGAATGACCGCTGTACTGACCTGAGACCAGTGCCAGAAGCGCTTCCAGGGAAGCTTGGACATTTCACAATGACAGATTTATTTTCTTTCTTTTCTCCTGCTGCGCTCTTTGTTTTTAAAACAAAATGTTGTCCAAAGACGTCCGTTGCTGTCAGTTCCAGCCGTGGATGACAGTCTTTGCACAGAAGCGGTCACTCTGTTTTGTCTGTCTCAAGCCCAAAACACATACCGCGTCTCCTCCAGACATGACGCGTCACTAAAGAGGAGGGAACCGGGCATTCGCCTGCATTCATTTACAACTCGTTATGTCAAGTCACTCACGATTTCATCCCTTGTGGTTAAGAGACCCATGTTTCCGTTTTTCAAGAGGAGGATTTGGGAACGCAAACTCATTATTATGCTAATGTGGACAGCAGAGCAGTATTAGCTTTTTTCCATGGCTGAATTTTCCTAGATAATTCTTTTAGCTGATCCCAGAACATTGGAAGTTAGTCAACGCTTGGGACCCTGGTCTTAAATATGTACAAATATATATTTATATTTATAATAATTATGCTATATATATATAATTACCATATAGAAGTTGTTTGTACCTTTTGTTTGCTATCTAGCTATATGTGCTATTTCATGTTTCGGGTAAATATATTTACAGTTGCTATACAGATCCTTTTAATCAGTCATTTACAATGAATGTATCATTAGTTGAGAATTAGTTTTGATAGTTAAGTTCCACTAATACTCCCTGTTTTATTGATATATTACTTGTAAATCATTTATAAATATCAGTTTTGTTCAAGCACTGTTTGTACAGCAATTATGTTTAAATCATTAAATAAACATTTGATTCAATGGGCAACATTATTATTTGGCTCTATCCTTACTCATTTAGTGAAAGCAAGTTGTGAAAGTGCGTCGCTCGTTTGAACCACAGACCCGGAAGGCTGTAAAACAAGGTCGAATAATAATTAACTGGAAGTATAAATAAAATAAAAGCTTAATTGTATTGTGACCACACAGCAGGGGAATGATGACTTGTACACTTGCCTGTCCCGGTTTGCCGGTTGCTGTTATTTACTAACTTGAAAACAAACTCAGAAGTAAAGACCCGGGTTCTACCCAAAAACTGTGGTCACCAGACCATAGCTGGTACATCATCCATTACCTTTTTTATCGCTCAAGAGGATGTGTGTCATTTGTTTGGTAAAACTAAGTGGTCACGATTCGTAGTTCACCCAGAAATAAGTAACAAAGCAGTAAAAACCAGGACAGGGATTTGTCCGTTCAGTTACCGTTTGGCTTGCCTGCCATACCACTTCTCGCTAAGCTTAATAAAACTTAACACACAAATATGATCTTGTTTTTAATGTGTTAGGTCCATCTGTCACTTCATCTCCACTGAGTCGTTCTGTACATCAAAACAACAGGCTGTAGAATGAGCACCAAGACCACAGAGTAACGTTTCTCTTTGTGTGTAACACCAAAGAGTAACGTTTCTCTTTGTGTGTAACACCACAGAGTAACGCTTCTCTTTGTGTGTAACACCACAGAGTAACGCTTCTCTTTGTGTGTAGCACCACAGAGTAACGTTTCTCTTTGTGTGTAACACCACAGAGTAACGTTTCTCTTTGTGTGTAACACCACACAGTAATGTTTCTCTTTGTGTGTAACACCACAGAGTAACGTTTCTCTTTGTGTGTAACACCACAGAGTAACGCTTCTCTTTGTGTGTAGCACCACAGAGTAATGTTTCTCTTTGTGTGTAACACCACAGAGTAACGTTTCTCTTTGTATGTAACAATGTGAAATACGAGTTTAGAATACGCCACAGTAGTCCGTATACAACATTGTCATAGTATCTTCCTATTTCAAAAGAAACACTGACATGTTGTTTTAATCTACCTCACCATACGTTTACGGTTAATTGTTTTGGACCTACGTCGCGCTCCGTATGCCTTGGAGGGGAAAGCAAGGGCGAGGGATCACGTGCGCGAGTTAGGGTGTTTGAGTCTGGCGTCTCGGAAAAGGGCCGACAGAAACCGAAACTGAGATAAGGCAACTGTTGAGATGTGAAAGGTTTGCGCCGTGGCTGGTAACGGGCTCGGTGAAGGACAGGTAAGGTTGATGGATGGAATTTCCTGAGGTGTTGATGGAGCCCTGGATGAGCTCTGCTGGACTTTTCCTCCAGTCCTCGCCGTCTACCCCACTGTGTGTACACTTTTCGTCTTTCAGATCTTTAGACTGGATACTGGAGTCACCGATATCTCAGAACTGCTCCCCCTGACTCATGGGGTTATAGTGCTCATTGCTCTGATACCCGCTGATGACGATTGGGTCGAAGAATTGGATGCAGTGCAGGCCTACGCCGTTGAACCAGATAAATTAAAATGAACGAACCAGCAAGAACTACTGGTCACTGTACATATTACAGTATATGTTGATGGGTGTTCTCATTGGCAAAATAAAAAAAAATACTTTCTATTAAAATAGTAATAAAAAACATGATCAAAGTATATTATTTCTGTGAGTAAAAGAAGACATTGCAGAAAGAAAGTTGTAGAGAAATTTCAAATATTTCAAGCTATAATTTTAAGGATATAACGTTGAATTTCTGGATTTCGGGGCACATAAAACGTCTTACTGTTCAAAAAAGTGAATGGCTATATCAAGAACTGACATGATTGGTTTTTCCAAGGATGAAACCGATTGTGATTAATTAGTGAAACTACTGAATCTTCCCCATTTATTTAAAATGTAAATGTAAAACTTTACCCTCTCCAGCTGTATTTGTTCCTCCTTCCTTTTGAAACTTTTTCTTCAATCGTATTTTTTCGTTTATTCCCTCTAAATCCTTTTATAAATATTATTTCTCCACACATCTTTCACAGTTAAAAAAAAAACAAAAAAAGGAAGAAACATCTGCTGTTTATCCGCTCACTTCTGCACAGACTGGACGACAGAAAGCAATATATACCACCGGCTATTTGCCCTTGTTCGTGTTTGAGAACTTGGTGGTCAGTTTTTGTCAATCAAATCCATTTTATGAGAACTTGTAAAATACAATGAAGCCATTAACCTTCCCACCAAATGTCTTCTCCTTTTTCTAAAATGGTGAACTAGGCTCTTTATTTGACACAAGATTTCCATCAGAATATCCCGTTTTACATGTTTTCTGCTGAAAGACAGCTGGTGTTGATTTAAACTCCATATGTGGAAAAGCCATTTTCAGTGGTTTTTTACATCCAGACATAAATCATGAATACAAGTAGTCAAAGGGCTTTTTGTCTATGTAGATTGCTTAAAGACTTAAAGATTTAAAAAAAATTCAGATTAGTAATCAAACAGAAGTGGACACCCAGGGTCATATAAAGAAAATAACATCATAACGTTTGTCCATCCAGAGGAATATGAAAACCTCCACCATTGTGCGGTCCTTTTTGCAGGTTGGCGCATGGTTACCGTGACGTCCCAACTGCACTGTCCCTTGGCCAAAACCCATACAGAAACAGTTTTTCAGTGCGTCAGAAAAGATTAACTAAGGCATCTCTTTTCCGGGTCTTTGTGGGTTCATTTAAACTCCGCTAGATAAGCAATTGAGCTATCATGATAATGTGTTCTGGTGGATCTGTGCCCATAGTAAGTGTGTCAGTGTCGGTGTTGACGCATAAAGAAATGCACAGGCTCAAACAGGCAGTTGGTAAAGATGTGATGAGTATGACCAGGTTACAAAAATGGCTGCATCATCCACGTGCAGGGCATTTTTTTAGCCACCGAAACTTCCCTTCTTTAACTTGAGCAAAGACACTTCCCAAATGACTGAATTACAGCTAAGACAGAACAAAGAAAGCACCATTTCAAATCATTTGTAAGTGGGAGAACAATCACCTTGATGTAGGTAGTACTTTTGACTAGGGACAGTTGGACATTGTTCTTCCACTAATCCCACGGTGTCCAAAAATCCAATTCCAGCTAGATCCTCAGCTGCTGTGTCCCTGGACCAGACTAAGCGATCAATTAGGCCCTTCCAAGAAGAAGATTAATCTGATTTTCAGAGCATCACGTGATGCTGACTGACCTTTTATTGGCCTGCTAGTTTATTCTTGTTTGAAGCCATGTATTGAGGCTGATTACAGCAGATTATCTTTGTAGTCCATTCTGTTCTCTTCTGGTCTGACCCTGGAATAATGATTACAGACAAGAAATCAGTGCGGTATTTAATCTGCGCGTAACGCGCGTCCCTCTACGTTAGATGCATGTACATGCCGCCGTTGACACTCACCCTCACCCGTCTGTGTTTTTCTCTCCCCCCCCGCAGTTGTGTCCATTACTCCTGTGAAGCCATCCAATGTCAGGAGTTGCTGGTCCGTAACGCAGACGTGACTTGCAGCAGTCCCAGGCCCTATAACGGTGCCCACTGCACCATCACCTGCCACCGTGGATATGTGCTGCAGATCCACAGGGACGATGACATCATCAAGAGCCAGGTATTGGTTTGCCTCACTCCCTGTTAGCAGAGCTGCACAGACTGTGAGACGACAGGCGAAGGTGAGGGTAGTAGACTTCATGTCTTGAGTATCAGTTTTAGCAACAGTAAAAAAAAACATTCCATGCATAAAGGCAAATTCTTACATGCGCTCCAAATTAACAAACAAGGAAGTCGTTGGCGCCTTTGTGACAAACGTTTGAAATGAACAGCAAGACGTGCTTAATGTACTGACTTGTAGAGAATTCGTTAATTTCTAACAAATCTTGACACGCTTGCCTGTTAGCCTTTTTTATTAAGTATCTTGCCTTCTTTGAGTGAGAGAGTCTTGAGGATTTACCCATGGTTGAGAGAAAAAAATAAAAATGACTGAGAAAGCAGGTATCTAACCATCTTTTGAATGGGTGAGCATACACCTATCTAAAGCCCATCTTTAACCATTGGAGTTTGGAGCGGTTGGTTGAATGATGTGGGCCACCTGCTCTCCATTCATTAAAATTTTTCCTATTTATTCCCTACAGCATTTGTACATTTGTACATTTGTACTGCCTTTTGATCCTTAGAGTAAATTAAATGAAAAAGTTGTACAACAGAGATACAAGCCAGATGTGAATTAAGCAGTACAATTATAGCAAAGATCGAAACATTCACAAAGGTCCTTTCACTTGAAACGACATTAACGACATGACACGTTATCAAAATCTTGCCGTGATATCCATTGGTCTGACATATGACAAGCCCTTCTACAGCTTTCTTGAGAAACACGCAGAGTAAGTTTTGATTTTCACCTATTCCATATTTAAGTACCTGTCATCTGACTCCCTGGAACAAACAGTAAAGAAAGTTGTAATGCAAAGCACAATCCCATTTTGTTTTGTTCTAAGATTATTTGGGCTTCAATGAAGATAAAATGGACCAGGTGACCATATCTTCAAAACCAATCTGTTTCCCCTTTGCTTATTAGCCTTTATTTTCATGGCGGCCACCTTGTTCGCATTTTCCAAGCGTGTGAAAGAGAGCCCAATGTGCGCTCGCGTCTTGGATGATTGAATCAACAGATTGTATCTGTCCTTGGAAAAGAGCGCTCGCCGTGCGAATGTTAGACATGCCTCAGCTCCAGGGACCTCCTGCAGGCTCCTCAGTTTACTTCTGTGTCCTGGGTTTGTTTCACAGAGATGGGAACGTTGCTGCAGTTGCAGGTGCATAATGCAGATGTGGATGGATGTCAAGCACGTGATTGGGGGGGGTCATTACAGAACCCTGTAGCAACCCAAATAGAACCCAAAAGCAATCTGCAGGTGTGGCCTCATTGATAGGGAGCTGATAGTCCTTCTGAAAATGTAAATTCTGTTAGGGCTGGAGATTTTGTTTTGCATTGGGTATGGGGTTGAACCGAAGTGCATGGAGGCTCTCGGGTCAAATTTGGTAACATCTGAGTGTCTGATGAAAGCAGAAAAAAAAAAAGTATCATTAGCAGCAACAAGCTCTGCAATCAAAGCGACACCATTTTTGTTGTGCTACTCGTGTGAGTGGGAGGATGCTGGATTGTAGGGGTGGAGTGTTTGCACCGGAGGGTCACAGAAATCGGGGGTGGTTTTTATTTTTATTTTTTTTTTAATGGAGAAATAGTCAGCTGTACCAAGGAGGAACCTATTCTGGGTGAATGCCCAGTGTGTGTGGGAAAGGAGATACAACAGTAAGAATGGGGGGCAGGTGGACACTGTAGCGTAAGCCACCTGGCGTGCTTTGCTCTGTTGGACTTTGTTCCTGTTTTCCTCAGCTGTGGTCATTTCTAACTGCTCTTGTAATCAAGCAAGTTTACCCTTGTAAACCGGCCATCTGAAAATCATTGGATTTGAGACGGGGTTTACTGGAATGGGTTCGGTAAGGAAATCACAACAGATTCTCTTGCCTCGTCTGCCCTTCCAGAGCCGTGCGCCTTATTGATCCTTCAGATATGTTACATTCTCTTTCCATTAAACAAAACATGCTCATGCTTCAGTCGCAAAGCGGCTTTCTATTTAATATCTCTTAGCTTAAGTTTCGAGTTTTAAGACGAGAACAAGAATAACAGCAGTTTGTGGTGAAACGTTGTGTGGTGAAACACACTGTCTAAAAAACAAAAACAGCCTCAAAGCTGTTGTCTTACTAACACACACGTGCCCACGTGCTCACACGCACTGTGCCCGGAACTAATTCCCCTGGATAGGAAAACAAAACATCATGTTATACACACATGACAGTTGACATATGGCATTGTTGATAGGTGAGAATTACACTTCTGCCTGCCAAAGGGGAAACTAAATAAATTGGATCCTGTCATAATAAACACTTTTTTTCAGTTTAATTCCTTTCATTCCAGGAATGACTCCCGATAAGTCTCTAAGCATTTGAGTTGTTTATTCCTTTCATTTCAGCTTAAAAAAAAATGAAAGCACCCTGGTTGTCCTTACTATCAAGCATTTTCAATGGAAACAGTTAATCTGTTGCACAATCATATCAACATTATATATTTAATTGAAATAAACAACCACATATCCTAAGCACATTTAACCACAATTACAGCTGGTGCCCAAATAATAATGATCTTAATTCAAACTTGCTCAAACACAGACACTTATGGGTGGACCTTTGGCACAGCCAATCACAGAGCATGAATGTAGTTGGTCAAAGGGTCCTGTTGTTTGCCTTCTCCTTGTGTTCTTACGGCCAGCACAGCCACTGGATTTGTGGATAGAACAAAAAGGAATGTTGAGCCGCCCTGTTTTCCGAGATTTAAAGTTGGATGGCTGGTATCAAAAGAATTGACCTGCGAGTAAAACCAGGCAGAACACCGGGCCTTGTGGGACAATCCCTTTTAAGAGAATTTGAATTTAGATAATGGGAATCTGTTCAGTTAGGGTGAGTGTATGCTAATAGTGCGGCCCAAATCCTCTGTTTGTCGGGGGCAAACTTTTCCTAGGTCTGCCTAAAGCCCTGGGAGATTCTGAAGGATTTTCACTTTTTGATATATGATAGCTGGACATCCTCCAGCGTATCAGGATTCACTTTATCTGGCACAGGTCTATACCCTAGGGCCCTGTTGCTGTTCCAGCGCTATGTCTTGTATCTGTTCTTCCCTGCGTGCCTCAGGTTTTTCATTGCCGAACAAAGGTGATTGTAGAAAACAAAACTGTTATTGTCAGTGTTCTGTTAGACGTATTCCCAGGCTCCAGGATGCTAGGGTTGACTGGGACTTTCAATCCGCCTCTTTCTTTTGACGTAATTAAAAATAACTCCTGATGTCAGGATGCAGAAGTTAGCAACTAGTTGCCTTGTGGAATAGAGGGGAATTTACAAATCTAATGCAAATGCCTGCTGAGCACGGGATTGCTTGTAACCTTGGATTTGTGTATCCGCCCCCCACCCCTTCTGCAGTTGAACTCCATGGTGACCATCACGTGCGCTGACGGGAAGTGGAACAAGCAGGTGTCGTGTGAGCCGGTGGACTGCGGCCTGCCGGACAAGTACCACGTGTACCCGGCCACCTACGAATTCCCCGAGGGCACCACCTACGGCAAGCAGTGTACTTTCCAGTGCAAGGAGCCTGCGCAGCTAGTGGGTGCGGAGAACCTGCGGAAACATCTTCTACATCAAGCATGGGGGCACTGATTGGGGGAAGGGGTTTTTTGGGGAATGAGTCCCAGGACTCACATTCCCCTAACATCCATTAAATCCCAAAAGGGCCATCTGGTTGTGTGATACACGTCAAATAACTAATACGCCTTATGTCACGCTTTCATCTTCTTCTTGGACAAATCTTAAAAGACAAAGGCAGGGGTACTCTATCCTGCTCCTTCAGGTCTGCAGTGTCTATGATTTTTCATTCCGCTCTTAACTCCCCTATGTTAATTATTTAGTTTAAATAATGAATATGATTATTACATTACGGCGCATGTGCTTTTCAGTTGAAAATCAGAGGCTAAATCAGGGGACTCATGAAAGCCTGCAGAGGGCTCCAGTTCAAGGTGCTTCAAAGCCTGGGTGTTTTCCTCTAGCCTGGGTCCCCGATCCTGATGTCTCAACCCCTGCCCCTCGCACCCCCCTCTCCTCCCGCCAGGCTCCAACAACACCCTGATGTGCATGGAGGATGGGCTGTGGTCGTTCCCCGAGGCACTGTGTGAGCTGCGCTGCCCCGCCCCGCCGTACGTGCCCAACGCCACACTGCAGACCAAGCGCTGCGCCTCCAGTGGCCTCAAGGTCGGATCCCTGTGCAAGTATAAGTGCAAGCCTGGCTACCACGTCGCCAACAGGCCCAAGAGGTATGACACCATCCGCTCTCAAACTTCCATTTATTTCGATATTTTTTAATTTGGTCTCCTATCATTTTAGTGTTTTTTTTTCCACCAGAGTTTGGGATCTCCCAGTTATGGTAATGCATCTAGGCTCGTCCCCACAAATCCTGCCACTAGACACGGGAATGGCTAGGGTGTATCCCTCCAATCCTATTTGCCTTTGAGCCACCAGTCTCTTTTACACCCTGTGAGAGATCCAGTGCCGGTTGGAGGAAAAGCATTTCGGTGCTAGCATGCAGGCTCTCGGGAATCTGATAGGAGGTCACTAACCAACGGTTAGTGAGGAGCTGACAGAAAATCTGTCGATTTCACCCACCCATGCCCGGGCGCCCGTCTGCAGTGTCCTACCGCTGTGCTTTCCTAGTCAGAATCGGCTAATGACACGAGCTGGAATTGAACCTGCAAATTGTTCTCTGCTGTTACTACACCTATTGAGGCAAGCAGGCAAGATTGACGTCATCAGCGAAAATCAGCGCCGAAAGCTAAAGCCAAAAGTGAAACTGAAACTCCCATCTCGCTTTCCCACCCCTTCATTCCTGCGTAGCCCTTACCCACTGTATGGTCGGCGTGAGAATCATCTAACAGGCTGTCTCCCGCTGTCCACAGGCGGGCGTTCAAGAGGCAGTGCACCGAAGATGGGAGCTGGCTGGATGGGTCCTGCGAGCCGGTGACCTGTGACCCCCCACCACCCATCTTCCATGGCACTTACCAGTGCACCAACGGCTTCAAGTTCGACAGTGACTGCTGGATCGACTGCCGCGGCGGCGGCGGCAACCACTCGGCGAGGATGCCCAGCCCATGCAAGCAGGTCGCTGATTTTGCCACGATTTTGTCCATTGGAAAATCCCCCTTCCGGTGTCTTCTCTTTCCCTCTCCTCCTTTCCCATGCAATGGCATGGAAAGCGATGCAAGGTCAACGCAAGGGGCCGCTGAATAGCTGAATAGTGATACGTTGTGACATGGTGAATGCTGATGTGCCCAAATATAGCCTTTATATGTATAGCCTTCTTTAGTTTTTTCCCACTGTTATCCCTAGTCTCTGCTTTGCGATGGTTGGTGATGCCAAAATCGCCCCAAGTGATTTGATCCAAGTGTCAAAATCCTAAGCCAAGTTCAATATTTCTTAATATCCTTGGCCGGGGATTGATTGTGATCCCTTTTCATGACAACACTTTTGTACAGTGCATTCATTTATGGTGACATTGTATATATTGTTTTGTTTTTCTTCTTTTCCCCTTTGCTTGTTGGTTTCAGGGTCCAATGGGCAACATTATCCGGTGCAAGAAGGATGGAAACTGGACCGGGACGTTCAAGCTATGCCCAAACATCAGAGGGCAGTGTTCTCTCCCCCACAACCTAAATGCCAACATCCGGGTCACCTGCAAGGACGGATACGGAATAGGTCGGCACAGAAAAGGGAATCAGTGCTGCCTGTTTTTTTGTCTTTCGTTCTTTATGCCATCATCTCACACTGATAGGACATTGCTGGTTATAATCATCATAAAGATATTTGCAGTTTGATTTGAAAGTCAACACTCAAATTAACGATGGCTGCTGCAAAATTAGGATCAATTCTGTAACTCTGCCGCCATAACTTAATGGAAGAAGGCTCATACGAACTGAGCTACACTGAAATTCTACAGCTACAGCGTATTCGTCAGAATAGCTGGCTGGTATTGTGTCTGTATCCATTCCTTTTCGTTTTCCTGTAGGTGACGAGTGCGTTCTGACGTGCAAGGACAGCAACAGCAACGTGGTCGCTCTTCACGGCAACGTGACCGCTGACATTGTTATGAAACAGTACTGGATGAACCCTCCCAAAGTCAAGGTGGGTTTTCCAGTGAGTGTACCAAGAGCAGCTTTTCTCCTCCTGGTCCAAAGTTCGTGACATCGTGAAGATCTAGACATATGTACGTTTTTACCCAATGCGGTGTGATGCATCTTTTTTTCACAGGGTTATACGGCAGACCTGTGGCCTTTAGAATTTTTTTCTGCATCTACAGTACTTGCACCAAGCAGCATTTCTGTTCCACTAATTGAACCAAGGATGAAGGGAAACCGTGTTGAGTCGCAGAGAATGTCCTCAGAACGGCCAGGCCACACACGCCGTCTGCCCTTTGGGGGAGTTTCCTGTCTTAATTTCAGTTCAGCAAAGTTCAGGGAAGCATTGGAGGAGGTTAGACGGAGTGCAGGGAGAGAGGAATGGTGTTGCTAATGGTTACATATGTACAAGCCACTGTAATTACCCTACACTGGAATAACAGTCGTTAATTTAATTAAAATTAAAATGTAACATTTTAGTGTTTTATAGCGATTTTGATAAAATAGGAGGGTTTAGGCAGCTCCTTTACATAGAACACAAGGACCCAGAGGGTATGGTTAAGACCTTGCAGTGTCAGCAATCCATGGGAGAAAATTAATTAAGAAATAAATACACAAATTTGACTCCATCTATGATTTATTTTCAAATGTAACCAGAGTCAAGTGATAGAGGAGAGGGAAAATGGAGATTAAATCGATGAAGTTAAGGTGTCCCAGAGGGTTGGCTGAGGTCAAATCAATTGGAGCATCCAGGGTTGACAGTTCAGAGGCGTGCACTCTGTCAGCCCGGGCCAAAAATTTCCCACGCACCTGTTCCACTGTACTCCAGCACAAGGGCAACCGAGCTCCTCCCCCTATGTGAACAAGCCGACGCCCCCAGGCCCTGCCAGCACTGCCCTCAGGGCTAACTGCCCACATGACTGTTGCCATTGCCTCCATAACAACAACAACCTCCCGAGTCCCGGAGTCCAGCTCCTACGCCGTTGGAAGTGTTGACGGAAGTGTTGTTTTAAATCGTGCTGAGAAAGAGAAATTGGGGAGAGGGTAACCTGGACACAGATGTGATCCCTTTCCTGCAATTTTGCGGCCCCTAAATCAAAACCCCCACGTCTCCCGGCCCTTGCTTCTGTTACACACAGTTTGCCCTTAGACACTCTTTTGTTTTCCCCAGCTGATCTTACCTTCCCCCTTGTGTTTTTTTTTCCGCCATTGATTTGCTGACATAACTGTAATGAAGAATACCTTAGCTTGCAGTTCAAGCCAAGCGCGGCGACCCTTGTTTGCTTGGGACACTCGAGCTGTGAAAATATTGTGGAGGTCAGGCAGCCCTCTGGTTTGGCCTGCCTGTTCCGTTTACTGCGGTTTGGGGAGGCTGGCTGGGGGTTGTTTCAGTCGAGCCTGACTGCAGTGTGCGTTTACAGTCTTTGCCAATCGGCGGAGTGATACCCCACCCCCCTGCACACGTCTCCCTCTTCCTGGCTGGCTCACTCGCCCAGTGCATCTCCTCAAAGAAAGCCATGCTGAAAGGCGTTCAGTTGGAAAAAAGACCGTTTTAGCGGGTTTTTTCCTGCGGCGCGGCGAAAGTAGCGGCTGTGAAGCGAAAGCGCCGGAGCGTCTGGCGATGGCGCGTGGACGCACGTTCACGCGGAGGTGCGCGGCGACAGAAACATTCATAAACGCACACGCGGGCACAGATGCCCCTGAACGTACACACATAAGTATCAGAGACTGTATGGGTGCGTGCCTTTGCGGCTGGAAAATGTGAAACCGTTAGAAAGAAAAACAGACTCAATGCTAATAGTATAAAAAGTAAATTTAATGCTCGTCAGGAAAGCCTTTTAGAAAACAAGTGGAGGGGCGGTTCAAATGAGCCTTTAGGTAAACAAGCCGCTGGCCGTCAGTGTGACACTGAATACTAAGTGTGTGTGTGTGTGTGAGTGTGTGCGTGTGTGTGCGTGTGAGTGTGATAGTGTGTGAGTGAGTGTGCGTGTGTGTGTGTGAGTGTGTGCGTGTGTGTGTGCGTGTGAGTGTGATAGTGTGTGAACGAGTGAGTGTGCGTGCGTGTGTGTGAGTGTGATATTGTGATAGTGCGTGAGTGAGTGTGCGTGTGTGTGTGTGAGTGTGATACTGTGATGTGCGCGTGCTTGTGCTTGTGCTTGTGCTTTTGCGTGTGTTTCGATGTCCCGGTCCAGGGTTCACCTGCTCCGCCTACTTTCCCAGCAGTTAGCACCAAAAGGCTGCTTTCTTTATGCTCAGCGTTTCCATTCCTGGGGTCCCCCCTCCGCCAGCAAATCATTACAGTTCTCCAAACATCCTCAGCCCATGCTGGGAAAAGGGGGTTGTAAAGAACCTAAAGCTGCTGTCGCGCTGTTTGGCTCGCTGCTTTTATTCGTTAGACAACAAAACATAAAAAAAGGGTAAACACTGGAAGGATTATGCATATGCTTTAAACAGCTAGCTTCCATTGCAAAACCATTACCTCTCATGAAGAGGTACATTTATTAAGACTAGGGCCCTGCCAAAATAAACAGGTCAGAAGTTTGTAGGAGAGCATAAAATATTCATTATAGAATGCTTTCATCCTGGTAGATTTGTCTGTAAATCGTTTTCCATGCAACGGTAACGTAAGGAAAAACACGGGCAGGGAATGCTAATGACAACAAAATAATCCAGTGAAATATCAAAAGTCAAATCGATACCAAAGTCAAATAATATGATGAAACGCCTCTTTCAATGAATGGCGGCTTTCGACAAATTTCTCAAACATCGCTATCAAATTAGTAAGAATGGTGAAGCATAGCCTCTTCTCAGGACGGGTTCGACATTACAACATCCGTTCCAGGACAGGCTGCTCTACGCTGGAAAGTCCCTTTTGCAGTTGCTTGTCTTGATTGGCGGATGACTTTGGGTTAATTACGGTCTGCCTATTTATGTTAGTCAGCCAGAGGGTAAAGCGCTCCTATGATTTGTGTTACTGAGACAGACTGTTTGTGACTTTCAAGAGACCGCTCAGTTTACACCTTAGGGAAGTTTGGCGTTCTTGTGCCTTTTGCAATGCTTGCATGCAAGTGATTCTTGTTCAAGATGCACGGTTGAATCGGTGTCTTTCCTTTTTTTGAATTTGCATGATGATTCATTGGTGGAGAAAGAAAGAGAAAAAACTCTGAATACTTTGATCTGGGAAGTGTCGTTTCCCGTGGTGGGACCTACCCTACGGCCTGTCTTCCATCGTGACCTTGTTTACGCTTTGGGTGGGCTCTGCTGGGGGGCGGCGCGTGATATGGGTGCGGGTGGGTACATGAAAAGTGTTCCTGGCCCCAGCCCTTTAAAACTCTCTGTTTAAACCCAGATTCTGTCCATGCTTTTTAGACCGATGTTGGCAATATTAACAATATAATGTGGAGACTGCTATGTGCCCTTTTGTTTGTCTGTTGTTACAGAGCATTGTCTGCACCATGGGCCTGAGATGGTATCCACACCCAGAGGTTCTTCATTGCATCAAAGGCTGTGAGGTACGATCTTACATTCAATTTTTTTGTGAGTGGAGGTAAGTGTGAGGATGGGAGGGTGGATTGGGAGGACAGTATTAACAGTAACTGTAATTACTGCCGCTGAGGTAAACGCACGTCAAGGGAAGTCGAGGCAGACAAACTTCAAGTAAAGTGTTCAGACGCTTTCTGTTTCACCCCCTTCCTGGATTTTCATCGCTGCGTTCCGACCTTTGTCTGAGGATAGCGTAGCGCGTGTAGCCGCTGGCCTTTTTGAGGTGAAACTAAACTAAACCGCTCGACTCAGGACTGATTGTGGCGTCAGTGTCATATCCTGCCTGGAGTTGGTGAACACGGGAATCGCAGAAAAGTCATAACTTTTTCATATCCTGACTTATGATCCTGCATGGCAACAGGGTGGACCACGTCGGTGCAAAACAAGAAGTTCAACAACACCTGAATGAGTTATATCCCATGCTTTAAAAAAAAAGGGCGTAAATGCTCTTGCATCCAAAAAAAGATGACTACACGAGACGTACCTTTTCTAAGATCTGTCTGATATTCTAAAGCAGGATTTTCGCACCACATTGATCCAATATGCTTGATATCACCAGCTCAGTTTGATCCTACAGTACAATATTATCCTCACAAAACTGTTTGTGTCCCAGTGCACAGGATATTCTCAAAGATCCTTTCAAGGGCCTAAGGCTGTTCTCTGGAGAAGCGTAAGACCAGGGAATGTGTTTTATTTGAGGAATAAAGCTTTCATTAACCAGGCCTGAAGTGGTTGTCTTTTTGGTGTTTGCCCTGTACATACGACCTAACAGATTTTTGAGAATAATTTTGCATACTATTTTGTCTTGATCCAGAGAGGTAAACCTTTATCTCTAGCTTTCAGTATATACCTTAGCATTTTCTAGGTATTTATCCCCAAACTTGTCCACTACGTACACTACAGGGTGCAAGTGAGGAGTCCAACAAAGTAACTAGCTACGAAAGGACACAAACCCGCCTTGCATTGAAAACGCCAAATAAGAAGCAAGATTATGTGCCCGGCATTTAATTATTTTTTATTGCTTGTCCTGGATGTGGGTACTGGCATTGGCTCAGTAACGTCACAAAATGTCGACTTTCCGGAGTAATAAGTGATAATAACCGTTGTGGGGGAACAACAGGCAGCCTCTTGTGTGGTTTTTATTAGCTTGCTTTTCTTTTAGGAACACTCGGAAGGCTTTTACTGAGAAAATTGCTTCTGGGTCCTGCTTTTTAAAAGTGTTGTTATCGCAGAGCTCTTTTTCCTTTGAGACAGACATTAAAATAGTTATCAGGTTAGATAAGTTAGATATCAGGTTACTATTAGTGTATGGAACTCAAACCAGACTCAACATAGTCAGTTGTTTGTGAGTCATAATGGGAAGTGTTGATGTTTATAATTGATGTTAACAATTAGATACTCGGGGTGATGGGGGCAAAGGTATGTTCTCCCTCCAAAATTAAGGGCAAAATGCGTTCCCCAATTATAATCACAAAGGGATCATTTTCACTCCAAATGATCTGCTTAGGTTTGAAATCGTTTGAATTCCTTATTGGCTTGGCATTGGCCATGTCTGTTTTTCTGCTCCCTGTGAAGAAGGAATTCAGAAGGGAGCAACTGCTTTCACATTGCTGCTATCTTCTTGGGTATCTGCTGGATATCATTTATGTAGACGCTGGATCTTTTGGTGTGTTTATCCCTGCGTGGAGAGACACTTGGTAAACACCTATTGCCCCAGTCAGCAGTTGGAATGCTGTAGCCTATAATACAATCAAGGCCTGTTGCTGAATCACATAAATTAAGCACACAAATATTATCTCTAGCTTTATTCATTTTTACATTCAGTTTACTACTTTTCTTTTTAATTTGGATGAAACAAGGAAAGCTGAAATGCTGGAAATCAAATGAAAGTGTCAGTTACTACAAAACATTTCCCATGTGGCTCTGCAGCTCTGGGGCCGCTCTGGTACCCCCTGAAGGTTTACGGGTTTGTTTGCTGGTCTTTTCTGTATTCTTTCTCCACAAGTCTCACTGTTAGTGTCTTCTGCCTCCTGACCCATGTTTTACAGCATGGCTCTGCCTGCGTTTGCCCCTTTATGAGTTGTCTGCTGCAGTAAAATATTCACCTATCATTAAAAAAGACACAAGCGAGTAGTCGGTTCAATCAAAGGGCCATGGGAAAAATCTTGAATTAAGTCAAGATAGTTCAGTTTTGTCGGATTTTGGTAGTCCTTGCCAAAATCTTGTCTGTATATATATTTTTACATTATTGACCCAAGTCTACGAGTCTAACTTGCTGAACCTGTAAGTTTCTGGATGTTTAACAGAGTTACTTGGGACACTCATCTAATTTATCCAGACCTATGTTTGTCTGTTGTGTGTAGGATTAGGGATGGGAGGATTTGTCAAAGGGTAAAGATACCATTGCCGGTAAAGTTTGAAATTGTGTTTAGAAAAATAAAAATGTAAATTTTTAACCCTCAGATTTGAACGGATTTTAAAAGTGTAATTTAAAGTCCTGGCAGCAGCCAGCCTGTGACATGGTGTGATTTCCGAGGAAGGTGTTTGCCCCTAATTTGGATTTCCCCCTCTCCCTTATAACTTTTACAGCCCTTCATTGGTGACAATTACTGTGACGCGATCAACAACCGAGCATTCTGCAGCTATGATGGAGGAGATTGCTGTCAGTCCACCGTTAAGACAAAGAAGGTAAGCTGCCCTCGTGCCTGGGTGCAAAAATATTCAGAATGGCATTGCGAGCGTTATCCCATGACCACAGAATGAAAATTGGTAAGAGTTTTATGTCGCTCTGGGTGAGGACCGCTGCTCAACCAAGCAGTTTCAGTATTTTAAGGCCCCATTTACCGTTAGAAGCCTTCGTTCGCCCACAGAAAAGCCAAATATGGTGATCCTGTGGCCAGAGTGATTGAGAATCTCTTTAGGATCGCCATTTTACTGTTTTATGTAAAATTTGAACAAAGCAAAACGTTTCTAAATCAGAATGATTATCTGAATTCATGCATTTTCTCGCGATAATATTTGTAAGGAGTATGAAGACGATATAAAATTTTTTTACAGTATTAATTAATGGGACTTGCAGCTGGGCACACAGCATATTTCACATCAATGCTGTACCTACACTGCTGTATTGGTTAAGGTGGAGTGCTATGAGCAGAGTGTTGTGGTTTTGATTCCTTTCCCGGGATGTTAGTTACTCATTTCTAAACCCTGATTCAGTCTGCTGTGGACAATTTACCTTCACTTATAGTAACATGAATAACCTCTGCCATCGGAAAAGTGACACCAGAATGCTTACTTATTATTAATACTTTTAATTTCCTGGAGATAAACAGCATCCGAGTTCAATGGGTTACAACAGCATTTCACTTTTCAATAAAGAATGCATTTTTATGTATTTATATTCTAGGGCTCTAGTGCACTCATCGATAAAAATGCTGTTGTGAACCAATGATGAGGACGAATCAACGTAGGGACAGATTGTACCAATTGTCCTGGGGAAAAATTAACAACTATTATCAGGCCATCTGTCAGGTGTTGTCCAAGCTGAGGCCATTAACACTTTGAGAGGTGTGGTGCTGCAACTGTTATGTGGTAGGCTGGATCCCTGTCCTCAGTCACTTTGGGCTATTTCCAGTTTTCCCCTGCCTCAGCCAGAGCCCAGGAGTCAGGACGCATGTATGCATGTGCGGAGCGACACGGCCTGGGGAGAAAATGAATTGAAAGAAGCTCAGACAAAATGCCAGACATTAGTTGCCTACCCAGTAGCCTTTCCCATAACCCTTGCCCGTAAACCCAGCTAGCTGCTCGTTGGACAATCATTTGTCCCTTTGAGGTGAATGGCGGGTAAGAGGGGTGGTGGCACGTGAGCCTGAAGTATCAGGAAGCCCTCCCCAGAAACGTTATCTCTGTCTACAGCCATTCGAGTGTCAGCAGCCCTGAGGGAACTCTGCAGACCTCCCCCCTGCGCTCTCACGCATTACATCTCACATTTGAATGGAATGCCTGCCAGTCTCAAACGCTATCTAACATCTTTATAATGCTCTTTAAAAAGACAGGGTTACAGGGTTTCCCAAAACGGGGGAAACAGCTGAGAGGCGTAGGCCTCTGGGATGTCAGATGTGACAGCCGTAGCTCTGGCCCATGTGTCGAGGGAGAGCCTGTAATTGCATTCTCTGTCCCTCTTTACGTTTGTTCTCTCAGGGAGATTCTCCCTTTGCTCAGGTAGGTGGTCATCCCCTCCACTCCTGTCTCTAATTATGCTCTGCTTTATAGCCAGGAAATTGCCTTCGGTAGCTGCCAGCACATTCTCTCCTCCAGGCGGCTGAAACCTGAACTTTGTCTCCATCCCTCTGTTCCTTTCTCCCTCTGCAAGTTGTCTATCCACGTTTCTGTTCCCTCCTTACCCCTGAGACTGCCATTCTTGTGCTCATAATGAGGCACTCATAATGAGCTTTCAAAACCAACCAGCCATTGAAATGTTGTTTTTGTACGAAAGCGCATTTATTTATTTATTCCTTGAGCTTGATGGTGGCGGCTGATGGCATGTACATGTGTATCCTGTGTAAATATGTTGCAGGAGCTGAACTGCAGTTGATGCAATTCCCAGTCCTTTTATTTCAAAAGAACTGCAGTTGTGTCTGCTTTCGGGTGATGCCAATTTAATGGCTAGTTCTGCGTAATTTAACAGACTGAAATCCTAAAGTGGAGGAGACATCACCCAAAACGGCTTGGACCGACCACAGTGCTGTTTTACAGATGCCGGCCCGGCTTCACACCATGTGTTTTGTACCTTTCTGCGTCACAAACTTATTGATGGATGGCACAACGCAAAAAGAAGCCTCATGTTTGGCCAGAAATTCCGCTCTTTGAGTTGGGGAGTGAGGAGAGAGAATGAAGTGTTCTCCCCTCACCCATTGGTCCGTTTGACACAGCCATTTAAGGCATTAGTGGTCTAAAGAGATTAGTGTTAAGGTTTTTAGCTACAGCTCAGATTAGTCTTCCCTTTTGGACCAATAGAATTAGTTTTCCTGTAAGTTTTTATGCAGCGTCGGAGTTTAATAGTACAATATGAAAGTTGTCTTCTGCCTATGCTTCTATTTCGCCTGGTACTCAACAACATCAAGGTTTCCTGAAAAATTTTACTAATAGAAAGATGCGCCATTTAGTGCTGCTCTGGAGCTAACTGGAAGGAAATGAAACTTTGTGTGTCTGAGGAAAATATCTAGTCAGTCATTTTTCAACAATAATGTCATCATAGATGCCGCTGCCCGAGACCCTTAAGATACTTTTGTTGCGACGTCATCCTTTTGTTTTGGACTCTTGTCGGTAGAGGTCTGGTGGAAATGGTTCTGCCTATGGAGTAATCTCAGTGTTCTGTGTAGATATATAACCGACTGAATGGGGAAATGAGAATAACTAATAAAAAGCCTGAGCTACAGCGTTGTAGCTCCCGTTTCTTTTCCCTATATATTTTACACCTGTATATTTAATCCCCATATAATTCCACATACCTGTATATTTAAGCCCCATATAATTCCACATACCTGTATATTAAATCCCCCATATAATTACATATGCCTGTATATTTATTCCCCATATCATTCCACGTACCTGTATATTTAAGCCCCATATAATTCCACATACTTGTATATTTAATCCCCATATAATTCCATATACCTGTATATTTAATCCCCATATAATTCCACATACATATAAAAGTAAACCGATAATGTATTTTTGTTCAGAATCAGCCTTTTTTCACCTAAACTGAGTAGAACTGACGCTGAGTGGTACCTTGTGTGTGTATGTATGTGTGAGAAGGTCACAGGAGAGTAATGTGATATATTTTCAGGACTGCTTCTGAAACAAGGCCATATCCCAGACTGCAATGATAAGCTTATCATATGGCATGACAGTCCTCAAATCCTACAACTCTCAGGCATCCTGCCCTGGCAACTGTTGAAACAAATATCAGAGCTGGTATTTTAACATCCCTGGAAATTGTTAGGATTTCAGAAAAGATTTTGAAATTACTTGAAATTACTCAATTTGGTTGATAGGCTGCCAGAGACGAACGCTGAAAAGGATAAAATTCAGAATGAGTAACAGCACAGGGGAAGACAGAATGGATACAGAGGGATTAAAATAGCTGATGGGGTTGTTTAAATCTGACTCTGTGTAATAAAAATCCAGAGCTCATCCGGCTCCTCGTGCTTAACATTCACTTCTTCAGTTTGTCTAAGTTGTTTTTGTGCTGTACAGTGAAGATAATTTTTTCTTGTTCTGAAATTAAGACATATCCCAATTTACAATAACAGGCTAATCGTATAGCATGCCACAAGAAATCAAGATTGTTATGTGACAATATCAGCTCTGCTGCTGCTGAATTATATGATTGTTGGGAAAGTTACTTAAAAAAAAAAAATAATGCTAACAAATTAGATCTCTTTCACGGGACCGTTTTGAGTTATTGACTGCTGCCTTCAAACCTTTGTCTGCCTCAGTAGATCTTTACAATCTCGTTGTTGGAAACGCAAATAGTTTGCAATGGTGTTGAGCAGTGCTGTTTCTAGCCTTTTGGGGGCCCTAAGCAGGATTTGATTTGCCCCTTCCCCCCCCCACCCACTACAGCCCAAAGAAAATAGACACTTTTTTCTTTTTTTACCAGGGGGCCCCCTAGTGGCCGGGGGCCGTCGCTTATGCCTGAAACGGCATTGGTGTTGCGACTGTTCTGTACGTTAATAATTTTTTTAAATTTTTATTTCTGTAAGTGATTTGCCTCATTCATTACATTATTAAAGTTCACACACAGGCTAAGTGAAGCTTGCTTAGAGCTCTTCAACCAATTATGGTAATACCATGTATTGCTCAATAATTTGTTGCTAGCAATATTGATTCAGAGGTTTAAATCGGGCATAGGGAATCTTGGTCCTCGAGGGAAGTTTTAATTCCAAATTAAAAACTAAATTTTAATCTCCTCTTCATTGTTTAATTCAATTATTTATTTATGTTAGAACTGATCTCAATGCTAGATACATAAATAAGAGGTTGCTCAAAAACCCTACTGTGTAGTACGGTGGCCCTTGAAGGCCGGGATTTTCCCCCCGGTTTAAATGTTGCTGCTGGAAAAAGGTTTGTAACAAGATAATCTTAAATATATGTTTAAAAACTCAAACTCAGGCATATATTGACTTTATTTTAATTGCTTGGTAATTGCTCCACTGTAGCATTTCATCACAAATAGATGATTAACCATACCGGTATTGAGAATCCTGGTTTAGGGATAAGGTCAGAGGTTCCTGTTCTCTCAGTTAGCAGCTGTGAATGCCAGGTTCTGCATATTCAGGATGTCCTTTGGTCTGATTGTCTGATCAGAATGGAATGCTGGTACTCTGAACTCAATGCTATGAAAGGTTTTCGTAAATTCTGGGAAATTGGTGCTTTATTAGCCATAAAAAAAGAAAATAGCTTACCCTATTGAAGTTATTTTTTGTTCCGTTTTGTGACTCAGTTCACCCTATGACGATGAATGCAGTTTGTTCTGAGTGAGATTACTGGGCCTTTGGATTTAATTACATACCCCTTCCTCCAACACAAAACAGAGTTAGGGTGCTCTTTTCTGTAAACCTGCTATCCTGCAGGTTCAGCTATACATTATCATTTGTATTCCCCTGGCCTTGTCAGGTGGCCTATGAGGTGAACAGGTTGTAATCGAACTCTTAATGAAATCAGCAGGGTTTCTCTTGGCCTCCTGGGTGGCTGCGTTCTAACAGTTCTGTCAAGGCTCTCTCCTCTAAGACATCGGTGGCTCAAAGGCAATAAGAAGTGTCATATTTCCTCAGCATAAGTATGGGGGTGAGTGCAAGAATATACACACATGACCATGAAGGTAGTCTGAAACCATCCTGTCCCACAAAAGCAGAACTCACAAAAGCCAACTCGGAACTCGGATAGACCTGCTACAGCTGGTGGTGCGCCAGCAGGAATGGTTCTTATCACCAGTTGCAGCAGCCATTCATCTGTCACAGTCCCCCTATTGACTATATGCAGGTTTAAATAAGACAGATCTAGCTTTAAATATTGAGACCATATTCTGTCACAAACTTTGGGAGGCTATTTGATAATTGTGGGGCTCTGAATGCAAAGGCTCACCCCTCTGTCTTTGTTTGAGTTATTCTTGGCACACCATTTCCAGCCTCTTGTGAGCCAAGTAATATAAATAGGGTAGATAGATATTTGGGTGCCAACCCGTTCACAGCCTTAAATGTTAGCAGTTAGCAGTTAGCAGTCGGTGGCGTGACTCGGCCACAACTGCTCTTGACTCATTCTGGTGTCTTGACTGCTCTCTCCCCTAGTGCGGTGACGCAGAGTCCTGAAGACCAAAACGCTGCCCACTACCAGGCCAACCCTCCTCGGTTTGCCAGGGCACATTAATTTGCCCCCGCTTGCTTGTTTGACTTCATATTGGGGTTCTTTTTTTTTAGGTTCTTACTGGGGGTTTCGTACTTCTGAATGAACCAGGCTTTGTTGTTCCTCTCCCCCCTGATGCGTGACCGTCTTCATGTCGGGCCCCTACAGGATCCCCCTTAATGGCTAAAAGCTGTCGGCAGTCAGGAAGAGGGCAAAGAGTGCGGCTCAGGCCACTCAGTCCTTTAATACCATGCGTCCCAACACCGGCAGTAACCCCACAATATTCTTTTCTTCACCACCTTCTTCTTACAGAAGTTTTGTTTGTGTAGATATCACCTTAAACCCACCCAGTGAGATGTTAAGATATACAAGGAGCACAAATGTAATTGTCAGAATGTGTTGTTTCTCACCCATCACGGTCGTTCTGAGCTGTCTGATTAAAGGCAGCTGTGTTTATCTGAAGTTAAATATTGCTTGTGTATCTGGTCATGGTTGTCTTTCCTGCTTGATTCGTTTTGATTTTTATTATTTAGGTATTGAGGTTTATGGCGGTATTGGCCAGTAATAATTTAATGACTTTGTCATGACACTTGGCAACATTTTAGAGAGTTGGTGTACGTATGTGTTTGTCTCTGTACAACACAGATGTGTCCACAGCTGATGGTTTAAGGCAATTTGTTGCCTCCTTGGAACAGAAAAATGTAATCCAAATGTAATAGACATGCAGTATTTGCAATGGCAGTGGAATCATTTCTGGGACGTGTCGCGTCGTCTTGTCTGGACCAATAGCGGTTGGGCTGATATAGAACGCTGTGGATTGACTCTGTGAATCGATGGCAGATTTTTTTGGGATAAAATATTGTTCTGACAGAGGCACAAGGTTTGCTTTTAATTTAGCATCCTGAATAGGAAGGTGCTGTTAAAATAATATAACAAACAAGAAACAACAACAATTTAAGGTAATGAATCCTTAATGTTATGCTGGTTGTGGATAATTGATGCCTACGGATTGCACGTATTGCGATACTAGGATGTCTCTACACTGTTTTGTTGATGGTAGCGTTTATATAAAAAAGGGACCTGAAGTTCATGTAACTGTAAGGAGGAACAATATGAAAGAGGGACCTTCCGCTGGT
Organism: Hiodon alosoides; assembly: GCA_025775065.1. NCBI lineage: Eukaryota > Metazoa > Chordata > Actinopteri > Hiodontiformes > Hiodontidae > Hiodon > Hiodon alosoides. Next base: position 45,864 of record JAOYSI010005105.1, read on the forward strand.
CATCGCGCCCACTAACTGCAGACAGTTTATCCGCACAACCTAACCCTGTAATCCTTTCATAGACCACGTGCTTGTTTGCATCTCCCCCAGGTGATCCCATTTCCCATGTCCTGCAACATCCGGGAGGATTGCGCCTGTCGAGACCCCAATGCCCAGGAGAACAGTTCCGGGACCGGACTTCGCACCCTGGGCTAAGCCTGCGGCCTTCAGCAGGCCCGGCGGGGGGGGGGGGGGGGGGGGGGGGGG
>JAOYSI010005106.1:0-13775 GCA_025775065.1 Hiodon alosoides
GTTCAGACCTGCACACAATATATGGCACAGCACACAAAACAAACAACTTCCCATCCCAGAGCCAGCGGGTTGTAACAATATATATATATATATATATATATATATATAAATAATATTGTTTGCCAGACTATCCGGTTATCGTAGGAAGACATCTAGTTTTGATATTAGTGATGTGAATCTAGTTGGTCATACTGCCTTAAAGATATGACAGCTGACCAGCACCAAGGTAGGCACTTGTGGGAGCTTTGTTGGAATGTGGACTATTAATACTGTGAATGGATTATTAACCGAATAGATAGTACTATTTAAATAGTTGTTATATTGGCAAAAACAATATTTTATTGTTTGTCATTTTCCCTTTTCAGGCTGGAGCAACCAGTCAGCCATCAGGTAGCATTTTCTACTCATTGGTTAATGATTTTTAAAATTATTATTATTGGTAATAATAATATTTCATCTGATAAAAACTTGAATCTTTTAATTCAAGTTTTGACAAATGATGGACCCAAAGAGTCCCCAGAAGGGGCTGAGAAGACGCCACAGATTGCAGCTATCGTGCTTGAAAACATACCGAAGAACATATCCAAAGACTATCTTGAGTTGATGGTGGAGAACATTTGCAGCTCTTCAGATGCAGATTTTTCAATGGAAATGATATATGAGAAGAAAACTGCTGTTGTGTCCTTCAGTAACATTAATGGTAAGACACTGATTTTTTTTTTACTTAAAACTATTATTTTACTATTATTTTGCTATCTAGACTTAAACAGTTCACATTTGATTTAAAAAAACAACAACTGTATTTTAACCATTTTATTGGTTGTGAACGCTTACAGATGGGGGATGCTTCCTGTCCAAATGCAGTAATAACAGTAAATTTCAGCAAAACGGACTCTGTGCAAGGCCTCTGGAGCAGACCAGAAGCTTGAGAGTGGAGAATCTGCCCCTCCAGGCTTCCGAGGAACTTTTGGAGCTATACTTTGAAAAGGAGGTAGGAAGAGGCAAAGTAAATGCCATCAAAATGATACGTGAAGAACGGGCATCCATCATCACCTTCTCAGACCCCGAAGGTAACGACACACTATGGTGTTGATGTTACTACTCCACTGCATTAACCTCAGTTTTGGATTTTTTGACAGACATGTACTTTTCTTTTCAGTTGTTGAAAGTGTGCAAGGAAAAAAGCATCAAATTTGCAAAGACCCTGTCAACGTTTACCCATACTACGAATCTATTGGAATGGCCCTGTATGGTAAAGACAGACCGATGTTTAAATTGCCCGACCCCTTCACTGAAAGAATTCATTCTGCTGTGTGGAAATTCATGCTCCAGAAGAAACAGCTCGGAAAAATCCATGATCAAATGAAGACCCATTTCTGTAAAGTAGACTTTGACACTAACAATGTCATGCTCAGCCCATTGCCAGCTTTGTTACTACAAAAGGACTTGAATGCCAAGACAATTGACAACTGGAGAAAGAATGCTGCAAGTAGATTCTTTAGCATAATGGCAAAATACAAATCTTTTGATTGTAGGATGAATCCCTCCGCGTGGAAGGTGTCTGAGAAAGAACTTCTCCGCGTAACGAAACAGACCCTCCTACTGGCGCCTGATGATACCAAAGGAGTGGTGACGGTTGTGGGTTTTACCAGTGATGTCTGTAGACTGAAACAGGCAGTAGAAGATATCCTGTACCGAACCAACAGTCGGGTAGAAAGGGAGAGGAATTGCGTGTATGAGGAAATGGATATAACCCCAGCTATGTTTAAAATTTTGCAGCACGACAGACTTCAGCAAAGAGTTGCATCATCCTACCCTGAGATGAGCTACACCTACAAGGCTGACACCAAAAAGCTGATTCTATATGGATTAGCCAATGAAGTGCTATCTGTCAAAAGCAATATTTTAGAAAGACAACTGACAATGAAACGGAAACGACTGGAGGTTGAGCCTGGTCTTATTCGGTTCCTCACTGTCGTTGACAGTGAGGAAATGTCCAATAACCTTTTTACTTCCAATAGCATCAGCGCTATGTACTGCATTGAAGAGGATGGACTCGTGGTTACAGGTAGCTCTGAGTCGGCTCTATTTGATGCAGAGAGGAAGCTGAAAGAAACTCTGATGTGTCAGAGCATTGATGTGGAGGACCTTGAAGTCCTGCGTAAACCAGAGTGGCAGGCATTAAACAATAAGCTGAAGCAGAGTTTTAGCTCATCCAAGAGGAACAAGGTGTTGATAAAATTTGCCGCTGATAACAAAATAGAAGTCTCTGGCTTTTGTCATTCGGTTGGTGAGGTCTGTCGGAGTCTGTCTGATTTCTTTAACAAATACACATGCATAAAAGAGACTGTCCCAGTCAAGACCCATGCTGTTCTGAAGTTCATTCAAGAAAGAAAAAAAGAGGTTTGGAAAAAATGTGCATCTTCAAAAGAAGTGGAAGTGGTCTTTGAGTCTAAAAAGCCCCAGATCCAACTGTCTGGGTCACGTATTTGTGTCCAGGAGGTGAAGACTTTGTTTAATGAAATAGCAGCATCCCTATATGCAGATGACTTGAAAATTTTAAAACCTGGTGCGAAGAAATACTTTCTGGAGAAACGAAACCACATTTTTTCCAGAATAATGAAGGACTCAGAATGCATTGTGCTTTTGCGAGAGGATGACATGTTGCAGGAGGAGGAGGAGAAGGAAGCAGTGGAAGAAAAAGACAGGCCGTCCACTTATTGCAAAGTACAGACACCCAGTGGGGTGACCATAACAGTTGTCAAAGCCAACCTCTGCCAGTTTCAAGTAGATGCTGTCATCAATGCTTCGAACGAGGACTTGAAACACATTGGAGGGCTGGCAGCAGCCCTTCTCAAAGCTGCAGGCCCCCTACTGCAGGAGGCCTGCGACCTCTATACTAGTGTGAACGGCCCTCTGAAACCCGGGGAAACCGTTGTCACTGAGCCTGGCCGTCTTCCCTGTAAGTACGTCATCCATGCATGTGGCCCACGGTTTAGGGATTCGGAGCAGCGTGTAGCCATTCAGCTTCTCCGGCGTGCTGTGAAGGGGTGCTTGTTCCTGGCTATGGAACATAAGTGTCACTCCATGGCCATGCCAGCCATCAGCTCTGGGATCTTTGGGTTCCCCTTAGAGCTGTGTGCAGAGACCATTGCCAGGGCTCTGCATGAGCACTGCGAGGACCCAGTGCAGGGCAGGAGCTCCCTTCGTGAAATCCACCTGGTGAACAACGATGAAAAAACAGTGCTAGCCATGACCAAGGCAGTGAATAATGTGTTCGCTGACTGCCAACCAGAACTGATAGCCCTGCAGAAAGCACCTGTGAAGCCCAGGGGCAGGGAAAACCCCCTACAAGGAGAATGTCCCAGCCTGGAACCAAAGATTCAGCTGCAAGAAAGGAATGTGGTCCTTGGAAATAGGCTGACCGGAGAGGGGTTGAAAATAATCCTTATTCGAGGAAAAATCCAAGAAATTCCAGTGAGTTTGTGTTTTTCGTTGGTGTGGTATGCAGAAATGGATACTATGGCCTACTTGTTATCCACAGTCAGATTCCTTGATAGTAAAAGTCATCTAGGAAAGTTAACATGCTAGAATTGTGTTGAAAGTTTACAGACACTGAAATTAACTGGTCCCCTAATGTTACCCTTTTGCACATAGTTTATCTGATATAGACTGCAATATTAAAAGAAATAGGAACCATTTAAAACCTAACAAGTCAGTACCATTCAATTTTGAGACAGATATTTGGGACATCCCTTGAGAGTGCATGAACTGATGATGTATTAAAATGTAATCAGTTGAAAGTTTAAACACATCTGAAATAACCATTCTCTGTTATACACCTACAGGCTGCAGTGATCGTTAACACCATCTCTGATGACCTGGACCTTGGTAAAGGAGCTGTTTCCAAAGCCATATTAGCAGCTGCTGGCACCAGGCTTCAGTCTACAATCAAGGAAAAGGCTGTGGGAGACAAAATTAAGTATGGCCATGTATTGGTCACTGATGGTTGTAACCTGAGGTGTAAACACATCTTCCACGCCGCGTGCCCCCCATGGGACAATGGGCGAAGCCATTCCGAGCAGGTGAAGAAACAAAAATTGTTCAGACGATGCCGGGATTAACATTATAAATATTTTTAAATGGGTAAGGTGAAGGAATTTTAACTTTTTTTTTTAATTCTCTACTGAAGCAATTAATCAGCATAATATGGGATTGCCTAAAGAAGGCTGAAAAGTGGAAGGCAGAGTCTATTTGTTTCCCTGCCATCGGTTCAGGCAACATGGGGTTTCCCAGGGGCCTGATAGCTAACCTAATGCTGACTGAGGTTCAGGCGTTCAGCCAAAATGTGTTGCTGAAGCATCTGAAGGAGGTGATCTTCAGCATACACCCTGATGATGCCCAGACAGTTGAGGTAATTCAGACTGGTTCTTGTATTTCATCTTTTCCAGTTTTGTGGGGTGGGTTGGTTCAGCAGACTGTTGGGGTTAAAATAGGTTAAATCCTAACCATCTGTGCCCATCTATTCCATATCTCACTTACAGTGCTTCATCAGAGAATTCAAAGGTCAGAAAGAGCATGGACTTTCTGACAAAACCCAAACTGGCGCATCACAAACACTCAAACGCCACAAGAGTCCTCTGCCTCAAAGTGGCCCCGGTAGGCAACATTAATATACTAATTTTCTATATGTGACAGATGGTGGCGATATACTATTGAGACAGAAGGTTTCAAAAATTGTACTGATCCATAAGTCAAAAGTCTTTAAGCTATAACAAATAGCTATAATTATTGATAAAATACTTAAGGTACGAAGACCTGTAAGGTGTTCATTTCCTGCCTTATACTAAAAGACTTACATTCGCCTTGCAGCTTGCAATGTCTCCAAGGATTAGTTGTCAGTATTTAACACACTACAGAGCACACTGCACTGTACAGGAGATTTAGGGCCAACTGAAGGGTTGCCACATCCTTCCAACAGCACTGCTTACCTAGTTGAACCCATCCTTCCCCGGGGCGGCACTCAGCCATGTGTCGTCGCTGAGGACTCAGGATCACAAAAAGCAATTGAAATTATCTAGATTTGAACTACTGCACCTCAGTTATGGGGCTCAGTATGCAACCAGACGAGCGCAAAATTAAAATTATTTGTTTGGGAAGCCATAGAGCTGGCAGAGGTTTGTTTTTTTTAAAACTATGAGCAGCACACGTGGTGAGTATAGGGACTCTCGTTTCTCCCTTTCGCTGCTCAGGCTTCTTGGGCCTGGTCTCCTTGTCCGCACTGGGCACATACAGCATGCCGATTGGACAGCTGAACGTAGAGGTGTCGTCAGGAGACATCACAAAACAGGCCACTGATGCCATCGTCAACTCCTCCAACTCCAGTTTCACTCTCAAAGCAGGTGACGGTTACTTCTGTGTTACTTCTGTGCTGCACTGTAGATCACAATTGTTATATTTTAACTCAAAGGCAGAGTTTGCTTCTGATTAACTTATGAACTTATTCATATAAAATATTTAAACAGCTCATAATACATTCCCTTCAACGACGAATTTTAAAACAATAACTCATGATATTTCTTACCATACCTGTTGCAGGTGTATCCAAGGCCATTCTGGATGCGGCTGGCTGGCGTGTGGAGCAGGAGTGTATACAGTTAGGTAAGTGCTGTATAATACAAACTAATATGTCTGATCTAAAAAAAACTTGGTCCACACTTTCAAGGCAAATATATTTATATATTTATAGTAATGAACTAATAGAAAAAGACATATGCATTTCATACCTATCCAACCACTTTGAAAAAACATTAAGTCATTCCAGTTATGTTGACCGTCCCTGCAAGTAATATTAGTCCACATGTGTTCAGAAAAAATATACTAGTTTTTGTAAGGTACCTCAATAAGGAACTAAGATTCCAGCAAAGAATCAGATTCCAGCAACAAAAAAAAGGTTAAACCACGAAAACCAAAGAGCTTTCAAAACAACTCTTTTTATTAATTTTGACATTCGTCTTCAGGTTCCCAGCCACACAAAGGGATAATATTGACCAAGGCAGGACAGTTGCCATGTAAAAGCATCATCCACATCATTGGACAGAACAATCCCAACAAAATCAGGGAAATGGTTTTCACAGTGCTCTTGTGCTGTGAGGATAACAAATTTAACTCGGTCACCTTCCCTGAACTTGGAACAGGTAGGTTTTGTAACCAAGAACGGAAATGACCTTCTTCCTCCTCTACTTAGATCTTCTTCCTCTCACTTTTTAATTTGTCCTCGACAACTTAGAGGATCCAAACTTTCCTGCTCATGTACGTTCGAATAAGGCATTCACTCATCCACCTCTGTAGTTTTATTTTTTTATTTTTCCACTGTTTGCTTTCTTCTACTCCTTCCTTTCTATCTTTGTAAAATAAAGATTAAGTTCCTTATTACCGGTGGATTCTTACCATTGTCTCATGGCGGTCCGCCTCTCAGGAGCAGGGGGCGCAAGCCCGTCTTTGGTCGCTGATGCTATGATCGATGCCCTGGTGGACTTCGCAAAGAACAAGAATGTGCAGTTTTTGAAGAACGTGCAGATACTGCTGTTCCAGCCAGGAATGGTGTTAGAGTTTCACAAAAGCTTGAAAAGGAAGGAAGGCACGGATTCCAAAGCGGAGAAGAGCTTGCTGTCAAAAGGTAACTGACTGAAATATTCTGAAGTATCCAGTCTGGCATAGACTGAGCCAACACGTGAAGTAAGGTTTTTGGTTTTTCTTTTTATACTTGCACATTATAATGAACTGAGATACAGCATAGTATCATATGTTTTAAATATTGTGGTAAGCCCCCATCGGTCACAGACCACACCGACAATCAGGGACACAAACCACACCAACAATCAGGGACACGCCCCCATCAGTCACAGACTAGACTGACGATCAGGGACACGCTTTATACTGACTGATGCACTTTAATGTAGAGTTCAACAAAAGAGACCACTCTCAGGTGCAACGAATCTAAAGTGTTCCATGTGGACTTTTAAAAATGAAAAATGGTAGAGCTGCTGGAGGTGAGTATTTGGGAAGGACATTAAATAGTCTATTGAATACAGTTCTGACTTGACAAATCTGGTTTTTGTTGTCTTTTTCCCAGCTGGCACTAGCTTCTCCTCGGATGCTAGCACAATGCCAAGCCAAAATATTGTCACCGTGGGGGAGAAGTTTGCCCCTACTGTCTTTAATCTTTGTGGGGAGAGCCCACAAGAAGTGTTCAAAACCAAAAAATGGATCCTTGACATCTTTGCGGAGGTGCAGATGGAGAAAACCATCAAAGACAGCTTGATCAGCCATTTCACCCAGCAGGACCTGGAGAAGATTTTTGACATTCAGAGGAAACTGACAGTCAACATGCGGATGGAAAGGAGGGGCTCCGACTCCTTCATACAACTAGAGGGGCTGACCCAAGATGTGCTGACCTTCGACAGCCACATCAGGGACATGATCAGAGAGGTCCAGAGCAATAAGAGCTTCAAAAGCGACGCCTCCTTTTTGGCCAAGATAGTGGAGTGGCAGTATAAGGATAAAGGCAGTTTTAGAGCCTTCGACATGCTCACAAACCACACTCTGGAACAGGCCAAAAATAGCCAACAATCTATGGTTAACATCAAGATCGATCAAGTGGAATATATTGCTGATGTTTGTCATAAAGTAGCCGTCAGTGGGACTCAGTCTGTCAAACTAAAAAGAATGGTGAAAATAAGTAAGTTATTTTCAGTCTGCATCATGTATCATTGAAACTTCAAAGTGAAACAATTAATCTTTTGACAAATTACATTTTATATGATTATCTATCAAGCATTTAAGCAGGTCTCAATTGTCCAAAAATGCCATAACCTTAGGTTTGAGACAGTTAAGAATGGTTTCTATTGAATTTTTTACCAGTAGTTTTTTAAATAAGGAATTGGTTTTGCAAATAATAATTTTTATCTGTGTTTTGGGATAGTCTCAGAAATATCTGTCTCATCACTGGTGAAAATTGCCTCAGGGTTTCCCTGTGGGTTTCTGTAGTTGCTCTGAAGGAACGTTGGTCCTTAAAAAAACCGCACTATCAGTTTCAGATCTCCCAAGCCACTGGAAGGACATGAGCGGGTCTAACATGCTGCAGGTTTCTCTGACGCCTAGCTCTCAAGAGTTTCAAAACGTGAAGAAAGAATTCACGAAAACCGGTCTTTCCTTCAACCTTCTTAAGGTACATCTAAGATCTTCAAAGCATCAACATCTGCAAAGTAGCTAAGCTTCTGCAGTTCTGAAGTTTTGTACAGAATATCCCTACGGTACTGGATGCTTGGATTCTGGAAAAATGGCAAGGTTGATACTGATAGCCAATTTCTTGTTTCACTGTGATGTTTTTTTTCCCCTTCAGATTGAAAGGATCCAGAATAGCACACTGTGGCAGAGCTACCATATCAAGAAGAATAGCCTGGATGAAAAGTACAATAATACTAACAATGAGATGCAGCTCTTCCATGGGACCAGTGTGACTACAGTCGAAAAGATCAACAACCATGGTTTCAACCGCAGCTTTGCCGGCAAAAATGGTACAGGAGCGTCCACTTTTTCACATGCCCATGCAAGAGACTGTATCTTCTTGATTCTGACTCATTGTACATTTTTCAGTTTAGAATTTGTAGAAATAGATCTAATTGTTGGTTCCCAACAGGAACTCCTGTTGTTACCCCAGCTTCTCAAGGTAACACAGATATAAGTTTATGGGTGCCAAACTGACTTGTTGCCCTAAACAAACAATGGAGTGTGTGATGTAACTGAAATACTTCAGAGCGCAGCCACTGTCCCGAGTCTTGGTGTGATTGTGGTGGGGGGCCAATTCACTGACCAATGGTATCCTTGTTCTTACTGCAGCTGCCGTCATCGGGAACGGGACTTACTTTGCTGTTGACCCGAGTTACTCAGCGCAAGACACCTACTCCATACCTGACCATCAGGGGAACAAGTACATGTACTATGCCAGAGTCCTGGTGGGGCAATACACTCAGGGAAGCAGTGGCCTACTGGAACCACCCCCCAAGAGTTCAGCAGATCCTGCAGATTTGTATGACTGCGTGGTGAACCACATGAAAAGCCCAACGGTGTTTGTCATATTTAATGATTTGCAGGCTTACCCAGAATACCTTATCACATTCCGTTAATTCTTATCTATTCACATTTTCTCATAATTTAATCAAATAAACCTATCTTTATTAAAAGTTTCTTTTTAAGCCCTGATTTTACCTTAACAGTTTGAACATGATTGGGAAAATGTACATTTATTAATCTTCCAACTGTTATTGATGTTATAATTAACTAATAAATTAATTCCCTGATTTGTAAATCTGATATTGTATTTTCGTCTACTGTAGATAGGGCCTAATTTAAATTACATAGTGTCTGGCCTCAGCTGAGATGCTGAGGACCCTGGCATGCTCAGGACCCTGACCAGAAGTATGGTGAGCTCTGCTTTCAAAAGCAAACAATACCATTAAGAAAAATTTTATGTGGTTGACCCAGTTGAATTTGTACCTGAGGTAAAGATGAACAGAACATTTAAATGTGTTTCCTCACAATAGCTGCTAACTTGCAATGAGGTGCTTGATAAGGTCATTGATAAGCACACATTCTGAAAATCAGCAGAAGTATACACCTTTTCAGGATGGTGAGCCCCACAAGAAGAATTCTGTCAGGAGACAATTTTAGAATTTCGTTGTGCTTGCATGAAGATGGTTTGGAGGTTTACTGTACATTAGAAACCTCACACAAGAAACCGTGTGCAGTTTACTGGATTTTAGGCAACTGGCCACCAGGTTGCACTCTCCTCAATTTAGCTGGCATTGTTCTGCAAAAGAGATGATGTAAAGACATATGGTTATAGGAAATTATTATTACTTATTCATGATCTAGAACAGCACAGATTTTTAATTCTACACCTTGGGACATTTATCAAGGGCCCAGTACATTGTGTTGCAGATAACCTTGGGGCTCACAGGATAGCTGGATTTGTTGAGAATTTTTCTGTAGTATTTTTCTGTCACCTTTTTGCAGCTCAGTTAAAGGAAATAAAATCGGGTGCATTTGACCTCAACTAAATAATTTCACCAAATCTGTGTCACAACAGCTCAGGAGAAAGGGATACGCTGCTCTGGTGTGAAAACAACATGTGTTTTGACTTACTCACTACTAGGTACCCTCCTGAAATTGTGCATAATGTTTTTGAGGGCAAAGTGCCTGCAGAACTTACTCTACGTACTGGATTGCTTGTTTCAAAGAAGTTGTTAGATCTCCTTAAGGCAAAAAGACTAACCACCCCCCTTTGGTACCAGGCACATTTCAAAGTAAAAGGACAGAAGGTGGCAATGCGCATGAAAAGTAGTGGTTGCTGAGGTTACATCCTTTTATGGTTTAGAAATGTACACTGTGACAACTCTGACAATGTTTGTCCCTCCCTCCGGATCTTTTACACTGTCCTCTAGCATAAAAGAAACTCAAACTTCCAGGAATAATGCTTAAACAGGATGGTACCTGTGTGTTTATTATTTACAGTGTGTCAAACAAAAAAAAACATTTAAGGAAAACAACCTAAACAAAAGCCTAACTCCTTTTTGGAGTGCTAACTACACAATAATCTCTAACTAACTGGCTGGACAGCTGATCCTCTTACCAGCTCAAAACACTAGGACTTTAAACTCCTACTTTTCACAAACACTCATTCTTCCAATTAATTAACTAATCTAAAATGGCTGCCTGTCCGGCCAAGACCTCCTGGGGTTTTTATTCCTACTGCACCAGGCCAATAGGACTACATTACCTTAAAATGGGCAGAGGCTGCCTTATGTCCGTGGCCCAAAATACCGTCCCTTGACCACAGTGCCCCACATTTCATTGCAATACCTATTGATGAACCAACATGGGGGTTGATTTTAAAGTTTTAAGGATATAGCAGAACTAGTTGTTGCCCCTTTTTACACTGATGAGTCAGCTGCAAATTAGCTGCACAAATAGAGATATCAGGAACTTTTTCCAGATCGAAGACTGCTGCCAAAACGTAGCTTTTTTTCAGTCCGTTGAGACTAAAAAAATCTGCTATTTTTGTGTCACAACAAACAACTTAACAAAAAAAATAACGTCGTTCTTGGCAACTAAACATCAGCCAATCATATGAACACACCTAGCCATGAAAATCCTTATTGGAGGCGGTGCGAGTCTCAACAGTACCCATTGATCTTTTGAGAATGTAGCCCTTACACTCACTCAGAAAATCAGAAATATCACTGCACTTAGCTTCACTGATCTTTAGTACTAATTTTTAGTACATTAGCGTGGATCAGTTGGACTGCCAGAAATCTCTGAGATTATTCAGATTTGTATTTTGAAAGACAAATTGAGTTTAATAGTGATAAAGCTATGCTCATTGTATATGGAGCACTACCAAGATTTGAATTGGATCCAAATGGGAGGCTGTTTTGATTGATTTAACAGAGCTTGCAGAGCAGTATCCTTTGGATGACTACAATGTTGGAACTATCCAAGTGGTGACCTTGAAAAGGTACATACATATGGCAAGAATTGAGAGGCATAAAACTTCAGATGCTGAAGTTGTTTTAAAAATGGCATCATAGTTTTTCCGTCTATCTCCTTCTATTGACTCCCAGTTCTAAACTAAAGTCTGACATACATAGATGGCTTGGCATCTGAAACCATAAAGTACAAAGTGTATACAATTGTGTACAAACGGCCGAATTTGATGATGACGCTGATTTGATTGATTAAAAAGCATTTTTAAAGGAGCAGGGAAATGTTTATGGCTTATATGGGTGGAAGATTAGTATGTACAAAGTACAAAGTACAAAATGGCAAGCTAACGCGCAAGACTAATGAATACCGGCTGTCCTGAGTTGAGCATCAATTCCCTTAAGCAAAAAGCCAGTGCCAAAGGCCCAGGTTCAAACCAAGTGAAGGAGCTCCAGAAAGCAGATGTCAACTTGAAGAAGAAGAATAAGCAGGTCAAAAAATAAATAACCACCAGTTGGTAATAGAGATTTCATAGACAGATGGCGAGCTCTTTTTTCTGAGGGTGAGGTAAACCATGTATTTTTACATGTACATGTATTTTAATTTACATTAGTTTAGAAAAAAATATTTACTTTGATGTAGGTGACACAGATTGTATGATCTTGTTTTTAAAATCTCATAATGTTTCAGGCAAATGCAGAATTTACTGACATCACCACAGTACCAATGCTGTCAATGTCCATGTCCCAACCGGATCCCTACTCTGATACGATTGATCACTATCAAAACAGACTGGTGTGCTCAGAATGAAAGAGGGAGGAATAGGGTGTGTATTCAGCTCCATAATGACAAGGCTCAACCTGGTTGTGATCATTGCGTACAGACTTCTACAGTGCCTTCCTACTGCTGACTGATCAGTGTGAGGTCGCGACAAAATCTGTGTAATGTCAAATGTGTTTTGGAATGCAGGTCCTCTTCTCCAACCTTTAATCTCACTTTATTTATTTACCCTTTTCTCTCTCGGTTCTGTTCCCTCAACATCTCACCCTCTCCCTCACCTTCCTTCTTACAACTGTATCTCTCTTCTCTCTCACTCTCTACCTCAGACACCGGCATGGTGTACACCCTCACATTGAGTGAGAACGAGCTGTACGCGCCACACGCCTCCACAGCCGAGCTGGAACCCAGAGAGATTACTCGCTCAATGCCGGACCTGTCCATCAAGCAGATCCATACCAGCTCCAACGGTGTCCTGTACCTTACAGGTAACGGGGATGTAGAGAATGTCGGGTAGCCCAGTATTTACACATAAAGGGACATCAAATCTATAGGTATAATTCTTCATCCTGCATTCTAGATATGCGTGCCTTCATTGCAGTTTCAAAAAAAGCATGACATTCACAACTGAAATTGGATTAAAATGTGTATAGATTGCAAAAAACGGATGGCTAAGTTGCAAGTAAAAACCTCAGCATAATTACTGAAGGATCCCATTGGAAGTTTGCTTCCTAATCATGTGAGAACCCAAATCAATACTTGACAAACAGTGTTTCAGAGAAATTTACTGGCCGGTAATTTGTTAGTTTGTTTTTTTGTTTTTTATTTTGTCAGAAAATGGTTCTCTGTAAAAAAAATATATAAATAAAGGGTATGCCCCGTCACACTGAGTAAAATGTAAAGTGGTTTATGATAGTAAATGACTCTGACAACGGCCATACATGAAAACTTGGCTGGTGTGCAGACACAGAACCTGTAGATCAGGTATATGCACTAGATCCAAAGCCAGGTATATAGAGTTCTCTAGGAATAGGCAGATACCGCTTTCTTGGAAAAGGTAGATCCAGCCTTCTCAGAATAAGCAGGTATATACAACTCTCTGGGATAAAACCCCACACTCAGTTAAGTTGCCATTGATCTTAATATGAGTTTTGTTTTACTGCGAGTAATAATTACCCCAGATAATCTACAACAAATGCAACAAGACTGGAGGTAGATACAACAACCCAGAAGTTAGAGGACAGATCTTGTATTGTGGGATTATGGAGACTGAAGGTTGTGTATCTGAGTGTGACACTCATGGTCTCTCTCTCATCTCTAACTCCCTCACATTCCTTCTCCCTCCTTCTCTCTCACTCAGGTGAAGGCTCTGTGTACAGGGAGGCGCACACTCGAGTGGGCTATACACAGCTGCATGGGATCCAGGAGGGGTTTAACCCCCAAAATATCCAGGA
>JAOYSI010005107.1:0-13775 GCA_025775065.1 Hiodon alosoides
GTGTGTGTGTGTGTGTGTGTGTGTGTGTGTGTGTGTGTGTGTGTGTGTGTGTGTGTGTGTGTGTGAGAGAGTGTGTGCGTGTGAGTGTGTGTGTGTGTGAAATATTCTTCAAATTTCTCCTGAAAGAACACCTTGGCAAAACCAGCTAAATTTACAGCATAGCCTCATGAGCCACTGTTTCTGGGTCTGTTTCGGGTCCTGGGAGCAAAAAGGAGGTCCGGTTTAAAGTGGAGAAAACCCCAAACTAACATGCATGGATTGGTCCGGTAAACATCCATCATGTCTGCTGGATTTTGTGTAGAATTTGCGTATACTTTCACAAAAATCAACATTTGATATTACAGGTGTCCTATCGTATCCAATTTTTCAGCGCAACACTTAGCCAACATTTTCATTTACTAACACAATGTACGGTACATCTAGCACATAAACTTACTTTAAAAAATTAAAAAACCTAACAATAAAAATACAGTATTTACACTATTTATCTTTAACAATGGTACTAATGGCCTGATTACTTTGTGATTGGCTTCCTTCATAACGCTACACAATCTCCTGCTTTGCTTGAAGATTAATAGTTTATTTCGTTATGCTAGCATCTTTGGAAGCACTGGAAAGATTCTCTGGTAAGGCTGTAAGGGAAACTCTCGTGCAAATTAGCAGCATACCATGCACAGTGAGTCGCTGTTGTCATGGCGACTTCACCTGGTTCCTGTTCCTGATCTTCGGGTTGCACAAGCCACTAGGTCAATTTCCAAATCTCATACTTTACCTTAAACTGTGTAATGTATGGTACATTGGTATATTTAACATAGGGTTTAATATCAGTAAAATAACAGTAAAGTGGAAATAAAGCTGATTTTTAGGGAGTTCCCTTATTTAAATTCACGGTAATTGTTGAATTCTTCGACTGGCAACTCTGCGGCGAGGCATTTATTTTTCGGAGTGTACCACACCACTACATTACTACAAATAAACCATGTGGTTTTCCTCAAAACGGAAAGCACAAAAATGGCACAAAGAGAAAAAAAAGAGAAAGTGAGAAAGTAAGAAAGATGAGAAGCAGGTCTCACATTTTTCACTGTTCCCCAGCACTGCTAGTGAAAACCCCACAGGGCTGGTTTCAGTTTTGGATAGAAAGTCAGGGTTACAGGAATGCAGAAGAGTACTCCACTGACAGCCAGCAGACTCCATTGAACCACATGAAATATATTGACTATCTGAATGTAATCGATCGTTGTAAGAAATGTCTAAAACGCATGCAAAGTACTGCAGTCCCAAAGCAAATTTGTCTGGCCGTCTGTCAAACATTTCAAGCGTCAACTTCAGAACACGGATGATACCATAATCGGGACTTGTTCTGGACTGTTCCTTTCAAGAACGATCTCGGTTTATAGCCGAGTGAGGCTGTGACATAGGGAGTTGACGTCCTTTTCATTCTGGCCTAAATCTAACTCTGCTGTTTTCTAATTGCGATGCCCACAGAACGCCCCCGTTTTTGTTAAAGATGATCTTAATTGGGTGTCCTTTTAGACACTGACGTAGGCCTCATTTTGAGGGGCTTCTGGAGGGAGGGGCCAACAGACGAGTGGCAGCCTGGTTTCTCCGGTCTAATCCTGACCACGCTGCGATAGGTCCAATAACAAAAACAAGCCACATGGTGTGAAGTGTTTGGGATCTTAATGAGGAACATGTGACGCGGCCCAGACATACGCCCTTCCCCAGGCCCTCCCCTGCTTCTCACAATCCCTCTCGCTCAAACTTTCACTCTCTCTCTCTCTCTCTCTCTCTCTCCGACCGACGCTTTCCCCAACCTCTCCTCCTTAATCTGGATTCTCTCTCTCTTTTTTTAATCCACTTTCAGCACTACTCACCCCTTCTCATGCTTTCCTCACATCTGCTTCTCACTTTCACACTTCCCCTTCTCTCTCCTCCTCCTCTCATTCGCTACCCTCACTCTGTCCCTTGCCCCCCCCCCCCCCCACCCTGCCTCCCTATCTCGGCCCCTCCCACAAGCCGGCCCCTCCCTCTGCTCTCCCTCGCTCTTGTTCGACGCTAGAAAAAACCAGACAAGCCGTTTCTTCTCACTGGACCGGCATTCGGGCCTACCATGTGGCGGATGGCTAATTTTACTGGGCTGACCTAATTTTTCTATTGTAACAGAACAAGTGATCCAGTGTCAGGAGCAAAGTACTGGCTCATTTTTTTTTTTTTTTTTTACCTGATGCGTCCCAGCTATTTGCAAATAACCCCTTGGGTCTCCCACAGAGTAATACACATGCACGCAGCACCAATGCAATGAACAAAGGTGGGAATAAAGAGTTCGTTTCACTACTCATTCTTCGAAAAGACTGTATGAGGGTTCACTCTTGAGTAAAATTCCTGCCATCCACCTTGATGTACATATCCTTCGACACGCTTCCACATTTGGGTTTTAGGCAGCTGTTGCTTATGATGGGGGCTAAATTGTCTGAAGTTATCCTAGCAAGATTGATGAAAACAAATCTTTCTTTTATCCCTAATACAAATGCATTTTTTTGTATAGGAAAGGCTCACAATGAATCCAAAGTACCAGCTTAGTGACAGGTGAGATTGCTGAGAGTGGATTCTCATGACCCCCCCACCCCCAATTGAGAGGAGTTGGGGGGGGGGGGGTGTACTTGCAAGTTCAAGAAAGAAATCTGCAGAAGTCTGTCAGCAAATATATTTCGCTGTCAGAATTTCTAACAGCCAGATTACTTCCTACGAAAGCAAAAAAAGTCAGTTGGGATTTCCTTTAATTTAATGAATTAATACACAAGGCCAGTGATTTTATGTTGTCCAATAGGAGGAAAAGGGAAAGCCAATTAGAAATAAAATAAGTATTTGGCTATTCTAAAGAAAAAGTCTGGACAAGAACAAAGAGAGGCCTAGCCCTAAAGAAATAAGTTTTATGCCAAGTCCGGTTACTCATTAATCTTACTGGAATCAAATGAGAATAACTGTTGAGACAGGTTTCTGCCTTTTCAGTTTTATGTTATGACATCACACTAAGCTCAGACCTTAACTTCCCTCCCCCATCCCCTCAAACTCTGAACTATATCCGCAAGCCATAGTTTCACGGGTTGAGAAGCACGAAGTTTGCATTGAACATCAGGCAAAACAAGTCCACAGCAATTCCACACTTACACAACTCTTAGATAAAACCTTGACAGAACTACAATTTCATTCGTTTGCAAAGGGAAATGTTAATGGGGTATTGACGGAGAGAACAAACAACTGTAGTCTTCGTTAATTAATCTGACGTTTTACTTCAGTTTTCCTCATTAGACTTATCTAAATAAATTGATCTATTATCCCTCACTTCATGGACTACTGGTCGTTACAAATTCACCTTTAAGAAAAAAGTGAAGGTGCCTACAAAAGATTCTTTTAACATTGTTTTAAAATAAACACGAGATCAGGCCAGACCTTTCAACCATGCCTTAGTTATGTAAACTCAGGGACTCAAGTGGGGGAAATAACAAAGGCCATTCTTACTAAAGCCAGTGAGCAGAATATCTCTTCACAGCGAGGAGGGGTAAGAACCCAGTGGGTTTGTTTGAAAGATATATTAGTTCTACAGGTTCCGTGAAGCCCAAGCAGGAAGAGACAGACTAGTTGTCAGTAAAATTACGTATGTTATGTAGCGTGTGCAAAACTCAGGTGTTTGCTGGATTGTACCGCTGAAGCCATAGTTTATAAATAAAAAAAATTCATTATATAAAAGCCCCAGTGTCCAGGTTTTATTTAATAATAATACCTTAATTTGTAACTGAACCAATCAGAACCAAAACTTGCAAAAGCTTGCATATGTGAACATATTGGCCTTTAGGTTTGGCTGTTGACCTTAAACTCCATAAATGGTCGTACTGAAATCTGTTTTCACGGTTTCACACTTTGCACCTCCCATTTATTTCGCGGCACTTTCCATTGGCTTAACCAATAGAATGGCAGTCACAAAATAGTTTAACTTTAACGAATGTTTGGGTTTTCATTGGTCAGAAACCAGCCCCGAGGCTGGACGATGTTCGCTCAATACTCTCCTGCGCGGAGAATTAGGGTGTTTTTTTTACATGACAGCGCCTGGGAAGGGAAGTGAAATTTAGTTTAATCTCCTGCAGCTATATCATCGCCGAGCAACCGTCGAGGATCTCCATTCTAACTGAATGGATTGGCATGGGGGAAAGCGGATCTCAAAACCCGGCTAAGAAACAGCTATGGACCTCTATTTGTTTTACGATGGTATTGCTTTCGTTGTCGCTCAGACCAGGTAAGGAAAAGTATTAAGAGTCTGCGTGAATTGCATGCAAAATAAAGTTTGAATTTTCCTTAGCTCAAAGGTTAAAACATAGATGATGCGAGGTTCGAGGATTCAGTAGCTTCGTCAGAGTGTAGTAGATATCGTGGAATTGGAAACCAGCTGCATGGATTTCACTGAAAGAAGAATAAAAACTTTTCTGAATTCATTGAATCTGACCTGTTTAATTCAACCATGTTGTACATTTAAAAACGAATATTTTCAATGGTAGCTGCTTATATCTTAATTTAAGCTGCATAATTGATTTTTGTCCAATGCACTCCTTTTAACTCAAATATTAACTGTATCGTTTAGTTAGAAAAGAGATTCAGAACATTTTGGTGTTAAAAAAAAAAACCCATTAAGTGATTTCTTACTTTAAATCGACAGAATATCCTTTTATTTTTCGCTCGATAATCGTGCCTCATCAAGATCGACTTTTAAACCCTCAGAATGTTAGAGCAGAAGTTTTACACAGCTTCTAAAAAAGACAAATATTCTCAGACACATACTACGAATGTGTTCGCATGTGTGGCAATATTGTGTGCTATTACGGATACAAATCAGAATGTGAGGGGCAGGGGAGCTTGCTAGTCGATTACGGAAACAAAACTAACGGACGTATTCTGTCAATTAAGTACAAATATGTTCATTGCATGCATTAAGTTTAATTTTTTAATCCTTCGGCGAAAAAATATTTTATTTTTTTCGCTCTGCTAACTGGCAATCGTGAATGTATTATCCTATCCGTTTGTTTTAGTTATTTTCGCTTGTGATTGTTCTTCAAAATAATAGTAAATAAATAAAAACGTTTAATCCGGGACAAGACGGGAAAACTTGTGCAACTTCATCGTGCCTGTTGAGCGTCACGGCCTGGCGGACCCATAATAGTGGCGGTGATGAAGAAAAAATACACTGTTATTTAAAACGTTACCCCACAGCAATGTTGTACAACATAGCGCTAACTTAAATAATTAGTAGCCCCGCTGCTTTCCCTACGTATCTAGAGCTCTTTGATACATTCTATAGTTCGTGTAGCCGGAGCCTATATACAATATATACTTTATCCCTGGTCTGTCACTACAACGTGTGTTTATACTGGAAATAGTTGGACGTGAGCTGTTTTATCATGTATTGAGCTGTTGGAACCAGATCACAATTTTGTATGTTGTAAGAAATATGGTAAAACACACATTAGGCGGTGTTAAAACGATTGATTACAAAAATTACGGTAGTCCAAATTGATCAATAATTCAAATGTTTACAAAATATTCGTTTGGTTGTAATACATCCCTGAATGCAGTCCATCTGCTCTCTCTAACGGAATCTCCAAGGTAAGCAGTTTATGTTGAAATGGATAAAACACAAACGGACCAGCATGTTTAGTGTTTCATTGTAGTCATCGTCATTGACGATTGGACGTGTAAGCCATATCTACTTTTGCTTACTATCGAAAAACGGGGGAAATCTGGTTCCTGCGCGTTCTCATCGTATTGCTTTTGCTGAAGTTTGATCGCCGTTTCTTTGGTTGCCAGATTGAGTCACCACAGCGCTGCAGCTTGTGTTCTGACTCGGTTTGCTTTCTCGCTAGGACTGGTACCGTTTTCCTTTACTCGTGTGCGCCTAATGTTTAGTACTAAGTACTTTAGTACCTAATGAAGGCCCTGAAAGTCAATCAGGATAAGAGCGTCTGCTGAATCCTCCACACCATGTGTAAGCCCTGGCTACCTTTGAATCAATTAGACAGTGACAGTGCGTTCCCCGCCCTGATTTATGTCAGTTTTTTTCATTGGGTAAAAACATGCAGGGTTTTTTAAGGTCCAAGTGCCACAAGTTGCACAAAATGTCCGAAGACCCAAAATGAGCTGGTCCGAAGACCCCGCCGTTGGGTGCGGGTGTCTTCGATGATGCCCGTTTCATCCTCTGTTCAGGAAACTCCAGCTGTGGCCCTGAATCTCCTTCTTGCCCTTGCCCATCACGGCCACTGCGTACTTGTCTTGATGTTGTTGTCGGCCTTTGGGAAAGCTGACTGGCGGCGCCCAGCGTCGTGTTGGTGATTTGTCCTAAACGGTCACTGCGGCGCAACCGATGGTTATTTTTCATCGTAAGCCTCGGTCCCATAAACAAGGCGCAATAAAATCGCAGTCAAAGGAACTGAACTGCTTCTAATTTACTTCCTTCACAAACTCAGACCCAGTGTACAGTTTAGCTGATGTAGCTGGCACACGCTGACACAAGTCTTCTATCGATCAGTCATAGCACATTGAATTATTCAAATGATGTGTGTATTAACAGTACTGGCTGGCATACAGTGCAATCTTACCTGGAAATAGTGCCGTTTTAATCCCCCTGAAAAAAATATGAATGAAATGGGTTATTAAATTAGTTCACCTCAACGTTGGCGTTATCCTGGCTCAGCTGCGTCCGTTAGCTGTCAGGTGTTTCTTTGGGGCATGTAGTCTTTTGCTGATGTTTGCCGCTGCGGCCAGCTTTGTTAAACTACAATTCATTTATAGCTTTACTGTTTCAGATATCTGCAGCGCCTGCCGAGCCTCTAGATTGCATAGGGAAAGAGGTTTTTAAACCGCTTGCAGAGAAGTTGGCAATGATAGCCTGGCAGAAAGCACCGGACAGGTGTGTCCTGAAATCGGATACGGTGTGTCCAGAAATCGGATAAGGTGTGTCCTGAAATCGGGCCCGAAAACGTTCCGCCGCAATGCGTCATCATTCCTCCATATGCAAATTCACCCGCTCCAGCCGATGTTCGAACTGCCAATCAATCGCCGCCATAGGTCTCTCTCTGGAAAACGTTACCGCAGGGACCCAGGAAGGAGAAGCTGTTTGAAACCTGATGTGGAAGTGCGGATGTGTCTGTTTGAGTGTTGGGTAGCGACGGCAATGTGTCGAAACGCACTGGGCATGAGTCAAGCCAAATCAATAACGCCGGCGGTGATAACTTTTGGAATGACTTTGGAACACACTTGCGGTTATAACGTTCACGGTCTATTCAGTTCTGATAACATAATTTAAATGAATGGGAAAACACTGCCACCAGATACGATTCATTTTTACTGCTGATACAGTTCAAGTAATGTTATATTCACACACACAGACACACATGCTAATACATGCCATTCACTGAGTATTTATTTAGAGATTGGTCACACCTCTTTGCATGTTTGATGTGCCACAAATTGAAGGCATTTAATAAGTTGAGTTGTGAACTAAACGTGACTTGAACCGAATAACGAATAGGGGGGCATTTACTGATTCTTTGTAACATTACTGGAAAAGGGAAAACAATGTGTTTGTTATTCTCCTGGTTGCATGATTTTGACTAGAATAATTTGACCGTAATTTCTGCGTCTCGTTGCGCGCTTAACCGCGTTGTCGGTCTGTCTTGCAGGGTGCTGCCAGCCGTGTCGGATACAGCGCTGCAATGCTGAGTACGTGGCCTCCACCTCGCCCTCTAGTGGTCTGTCCGAGGAGGTCCCGGCCGACATTGACTTCTGCACCGCGCTACGGGCCTATTCCCTGTGCACCCGGCGCACGGCGCGCAGCTGTCGCGGCGACCTGGTCTACCACTCCGCCGACTTCCGTATCAAGGAGCTCTTCTCCCTGCACAACTGCTCCAGCGACGGGCCCACGTCCTCCGCCAAGGCGCCCGGCACCTCCCGCCCCACCGTGCCGGAGCTCTGCGACTACGAGAGCCGGGCGCTTGCCTCAGGCCCCGCCGGCCTGCAGAAGAAGTACGCCCACTGTGGATTATTCGGGGACCCGCACCTGCGGACGTTCCGGGACGAGTTCCAGACCTGTAAGGTGGAGGGCGCCTGGCCCCTCATCGACAACCGCTACATTTCGGTGCAGGTCACCAACGTGCCAGTGGTCCTGGGTTCCAGTGCCACCGCCACCAGCAAGGTAGGTTTTAACCCCCTCAGTCGTGTCCCTGTACCCCTTAACATCACCCCAGACATCAGTCTGTCTAGCCTGGTGGCTGGGTTGTTTCAACACAGGAAGCTGGTTCAAATCCGCCCTAGAGGAACGTACTTATCCTGAGTTGCTGCAGTAACTGTAATGCTACAAATTGCAAGCGATTTGTTAAGCGTTAAGTTTGAAATCCCTCGGATGGGACCCTGTTCTGACCTGCTTTCGGCTACTCACCGTTACCCACTGGAACTGGAGGAAAACATGTGGCAGTAAAGCAATTCTCTGTCCTTTAATCTCAGTCACAGACACGTCTTGAATATTACTTTTGCCGTTTCAAATGTAGCGCACGTTTTTTAATTTGCGGAAATGCAATTCTCGCCAGTATAACTGATTAGTATAGGCTATGTAAGCTATAAGACACAAGCAGTTCTGTTGAGTAACGTGGCGTCTGACTATACTAGTGTGGTTTGTAAAGCAGGTTTTTCTGATTCGTCGTGTCATCGCACAAGTTACTGCTCGACCACTGCTCGTTATGCTGCGATTACAAAAGATTATTACGAAGCGGTTGTTTCTGTCTTTAATTCCTCTTTGGAGCGGGAAGCTTATACAAGGATGTTTGGGCACATAAACTAGAGAATACGGATATATTATACAGTACTGTGCTCAGGCATCTTAACTTTTTTACATGAATGTAGTCTTTGGCGTTAATTTTTTTGTCTTCTACATTGGTTTGTCAGTAGAAAAAAATGTATTTTTAGCGAGATGGCCTAAGTCTGTGGAAGAACTGTGGAAAGTTCTCTAAGATGCTTGGAATAATCTACCAGCCTTCTAAAACTGCACAGCTGGATCTAAGAGAATTATGTTTTAAAGGCAAAGGGCAGTCACACCAAATATTCTTTTTTCGGGTTTTTTTTTACTGTTTACTGCCCTTTATAGTAATTATTTTACATTTAGAAACTTTTCACTTCATTATTTTTGAAAGCATCTTTGCTTCACTGATATTTATTTTATTTTTTACAGCCTAAGACTTTTTCATTGTACTGTATATTTTAATACAATCTTCTTTTTAAGATTGTTCATACCAAGTGCATGCAAAACATCGAAGCTTTCATTTATCTGTATTGGACTTGGGTAATAAGTAGCAGGTTGAAGCTGATAGGTTGGAATGAATACTTTTCATTACTGATCTAATAATTATTCTCGGTATCCTTTGAAACATGTACCTGAAACACTATACCAGTTAGTGTGTCACTAGATGTAGCAATTGTGATTTTTATTTATTTATTATTCTTTATTTCTGTTCACCTACCTGTGCATGTCGGAGTGCAGGGATACACATTTACTGGGTTGGAGGATTGAGAACTGAGGACTTTTAGAAAGTGAGACAGTTCTCCTGGTGAAATAATAGACAGCTTACGCCCCTAGTGGTACACATGAGATATGGCACAGTAAAACAAATATTGTATACAATATCTGAAGTAAAGATCTCGACTCTCTACTAGGCCAGCTTTTGGAGAAGGAAAAAAAAATGTAGACTTTTATTTAATTCCAGGACGATATAAAACTTTCAGAAAGGCGTGGTAACAATTCCTAGTATTGTAAGAGATGGAAACGCGAGTCAGAGCTCAACCCGGCGGTCACTGGGTGTGAGTACAGGGTATACCCAGGACAGGACGCTAGTCCTACGCAGGACTGGATACAGACATAGCCATACACTCGCTCCGGGCCAGTTTCGCGGATTGAAGTCTTAAGGACAGTGGGAGGAAACCCACATGAGGCCCGGGGGGGCGGCCGGCGGCCTGCAAACTCTGCACAGCGTGACAGTGTGAATTCGGAACGCTTGGTGCTGCGAGGCACCAACACTAACCAGCGAGACGCGGTTACTGAACCACCGCCTGCTGTGAATTTAGTTTGTTTAGCTCCAGGCTTTTGCCAGCAGCGCACAGCAGTTGAGATTGTGGTACAGCTTTGTCAGTTGGAGTTCCGCTGTAGCTAATTTGCCGCTTGTAATCATTTGGCTTTATCAAAATGGAACAGACTAAAGGGGTTACAGAAACAATTTGTATGGATAAAGATGTAAGAAGTTTAGAGAGACTTTTGCAGAATTACTTAGTGCCATGTGCTTAGCAAGCTGGAAATGCAAACCCTCTGAGCATCTAATAATCTAGTAACAACTTCTCGGAAAGCAGGTTTACACTTATTCACTGTACCTGTGACACATGAAGGTCAGATCAAGCTGTGTTTGAATCATTGATTCAAGTGAAAATGTAATCGTCTTAACTTTTTTTTTTTCCTGTCTCAGATCACAGTGATCTTTAAGTCCTTCCATGGCTGTACAGAACAGAAGGTGTACCAGGCCACCACTGAGGATCTGCCCTCCGCCTTCCTGGACGGGACGCAGAGTGGGGGTCAGGTTGGCAGCCTGCTGGTCATCGAACGGGGCGGCCCCGGGGGGCGGCAGGTGACGATCCAGGCCCGCTACATCGGGACCTCCATCATAGTGCGGCAGGCGGCGCGCTACCTCACCTTCGCCATCCGCGTGCCTGAGGATACGCTGGACTTCTCCCAGGAGAGCGGCGGGCTCCAGCTGTGCCTGCACGGCTGCCCGCGCAGCGAGCTGATCCAGGGGCACACGCTGAGCCGCCAGGGCCCCCGGCCGCCGCCGCCGGGGGGCGGGCACGGGCCCGGGCAGGCCTACACCGCTGAGCGCGCAGCCGCGGAGTGTCGGGAGATCCTGCAGGTGGAGGACGCGTACTTCCAGTCGTGTGTCTTTGACCTGCTCACCACGGGGGACCCCGAGTTCTCTATGGCCGCGTACGGGGCCCTGGAGGACCTAAAGGCGCTTCCCCCCAGCAGACTCAGGCCAAATTTCCCAAGGACTCCCCGACCCTCGAACGGAGCTGGCCCACAAATACGGGGCAGCTTCACTGTTGCCTTGCTTGCCTTTCTGGTGCTTACAGTGCTGCTGGTGTAAAAAAAAAAGAGAAGTTAAATAAAATATATATATTAATGGTGATAATTAAAAGGAAGTAACAACAACTTGAGAAAGGAGTGCTTGGAAACTGGAAAATCTGCATCGATTACGTGGCAGTCTGGGGGGGAAACTCTAGATTCTGTCGTCGAAATCGGACATTTGTGGCTTTGCCACAAGGTGGCACTATTCACCACGTTTATGTGCAACGATCGAACCAGGGCAGCCATGTTGAAATTGGATCAATGGCTTACAGCCTTCGTCTTTCACTTCCCTTTTCTGCGTCCTCTTGCTTCTTTTGTGCGACGTTCAGCGTGGGATTAGTAGTGAAAAGGGGGCTAATTAAAATGTGAAACTCAAAATGGCAGGGCGGGAAGGCAGCTAATTAGCGGTGAATACTTTTGCCCATTATCGTGGATCTCGAGCTGTAAAGCACACACACACAAACCTGAGTAATAGAATAGCATGGGGGGAGGGGGGTGACAAAGGCTACTGTAGATGCAGCATGGCCGATCAAACTAAGTAATACTCTTGGACTGAATTGTTACGCGACGAATTCTAATGTAGTTATGCTATGCTGTGTTGCTGCGAATTCATTTTGTACAAGAGTGTGAAATTACTGTTCACTGAAGAGTGGTTTCTTTTTTAAATTATAGTAATATATGTAATGTTTCTGAAATGGGATCCAACAACTTCAAGAAAATACTACCTATGCATTTAGTCAGTTTTGCTTGACTGTATTATTAGCAATGCGGTAAGAAAAACGTCCTGCCATGTGTAAACGATAATGCACAAAAGTGATCACTCCTTCGTCAAGCTGTTATACGTCCAACAATTTTTAATAGATAAACAAATCGGCTATATGATAATATATTAAAAGTGTGTACATAAGTGTTTTTATAATGTGTACATGTGCCTGTATATAGTTTTAACTGTAATTTGTTGTACACGTGTGTGCTGCAGGCTAGTTAGAGATCTTTACATATTTGTGTAGAACAAAAATGAACTCAGTGTTTTACCATATAATCAATATTTTCCATATTAAAAATGTGTTTTTATCACGTTATTTTTATTACTTATCTTAAAAACGAGGTAGTAAAGAAAGTTTTAAATGATTTCGAACTTGAAATACATTTCGTCCTTAGGACATCTGAGATGTGCAGGTGAATTACTAGTTCTTTGCACAGGGTTGTAGTTAACATAGCGACCTGCTTTGTGAAATACGGAATACTCTCCGTGAGGCTCCGAGAACCTTTCAGATTGGCCCTGGATCAGGCTTTGTTACATTTGAAATACTACACAGGAATCTTTAACCGAAGAGAAGCCAGTGCCCGTTCGGGCAGTATTCACTTCCCCGTCACATACACTGGGTGAACTTAACCGAGACACGCGGTTGAGAGTGTTTAATCTATCGCGTAATGGACCCTGTCGGCGTGCGCCCGCTTGCAGGCTGAGCATTCGTACGTTTGATTCGATATCACGCCATTAACCCATGGTCACCCAACTGGTTACTGTATACCCACTGTTGATTCCACTGTGTCTACCGGGAGGCGCCAAACGCAACACAAGTCTTTTGGGTTCCAATGTTACTACAGTATTGTTTCAGAAATTATCAATAAAAATAGCTTGATTTGCTTCATTTCAAATTGAATTTCCATTCCAAATTTATGCCGCAATCCGATACAGATATATATTTAAGTGTGTGTGTGTTTCCCCACATAAAATATAAACTGAAACAGGTGTCACAGGCTGCGTCATTTGCCCTGCGTTTCACCACCAGCATCCCAGCACCCGGGGTTTTAGCACGGAATCCGCTGGCTAGGTGAACTCTGGGGCCGCCTGGGTTTTTATTTTAAATACCAATAACGAAGTTCAGACAGCAATATATATATATTATAAAGAACTTATTTTGCAGCCAGCTCCATTGAGTTGGAATCACCGGCTGTATTTATTCGTTTTTCCAAGTAACCCCCCCCTTGCCTTCCCTGTTCTCACCCAAATACCGACGATACTCCAGCGAACCATGCTGTAAGGAAGGCTGGAAGGAGAATGATTAAATGTGTCACGCTTTTGTCCGCATTTATCATTGCGCGCTTAGCATATGCCAGAGACCCTAAATCATGTGTGCTTGGGGGGGCTGTACTTCGTCTCTGTTATTTTTTTAACGTATATCATTGGAAGGAGAGAAGCGTGGTGCACGTGTAGCGGTGGCGAAACCTGACAGAAGCAATCACGCCGTGACAGGGAGCAGGGAGATCGCCGCTAGTCGGCACGTTGACGGCTACGTGTGGGCTTTATCGCTTCTTTTTACATTTTTGCCCTTTCTTTGATTTTACGGCACGTGTGTCAGGCCTCCCTGTAAAGTTCCCCTGATTTCAGCCCTGACCGTTCATCATTCAACAACGTAAAACAAAAACGTCCTGCGCCTGTGTTTTCCGTTTCCTCGCAGATTAAAATGGGGTTGAATCCGGGCTTGCGTCCCGCAGTGCAGTGCAGTGCAGTGCAGTGCAGTGCAGTGCAGTGCAGTGCAGTGCAGTGCAGTGCAGTGCAGTGCAGTGC
>JAOYSI010005108.1:0-13775 GCA_025775065.1 Hiodon alosoides
ATACCCTAACCCTAACCAATATAAAAGTAATATACTAATGCAATATAAAAGTAAATAGTTCAATAATAAAATTAATACTAATACTAATACTAATATTAAATCAACATTTGGTGTGATCACCATTTGTCTGAAAAACTGCACCAAATATCTTAGGTACATTGTGTTGCAGTTTTATAAGACAATCGGCAGGTAGATTGTTCCAAGCATCTTCCAAGCTGTTCTTCTACAGACTTTGGCTGCCTTGCTTGCTTTTGTCTGTCAAGCTAATCCAAGACAGCCTCGATGATGTTGAGAACAAGCTCTCCAAAGCCACACCATCAGTTGCAGTACTTTCTACTGACACACTAATGCAGTAGACAAAAATAAACGTCAAATACAACATTTACGTTAAAAAAACTTTGGTGCCTAAGACTCTTGCACAGTACTGTATATACATATATAAAATACATAAATCACTGCAGCAGATTCATTTGGAAAACACAATACTATTTCCAGCCAGGGCATTGACTATTCTGATGAAATGGCGGTCAGACTAACCAGGTTGTTCTTTAGGTTTCAAACTGCAGTTCTGAGCTACTTGTTTGAACCAGGGCAGAAGCTGAACTCGTTGATCCTGAGACAAGGAATCAAATGACTCACTGAAGGCCTTCATTCTGTTTGAGACAAAAACATTGCTTACTTTGCAAGAACTTTCAGGGATAATTATACATTGACAGTCTTGACCAAATTCCTTTAGAATGAATGCTGAAGGACCCAGTGACTCAAACTAGCATTACACAACAACATAGCCACCGGACATCATGGATACCATTGGCCTATTATGACCTATAGGCTCTTTGAATACTGTACTCTAAAAACACCCTACACCTTTTTTTTCTGCCCAACAAGGCCCTTCCTCGTGCCTTTCACACCCCTTGACTCACATTACAGCCACATGTGGGTGTTCCAGGTTTGAAGGTAGGGACAGGACAGAGAGCGGTATGTTCTGAAGGTAAGGTTCTGCCCCCCATAGGAGCCGATCCAGATCCATTGGTTTGAGATTGGTCCAGTTTGCTACCAGGACCCTCCAGCACAGAGGAGCCACAAACGCCTGCATGAAACACTGAGGTCCCTCCTGGTGAGAAAGAGGGGAGAGCCCCAAGGGTAGAGAGGTCAGAGGAAGGACAGGAAGGGCGAGTGCCAACATGGAACGACCAAAAAGATTGCACGGCCATGCTACGTCCACCGGAGGTCAGCACTTACTGTGGTGTTCTGGATGACCTCTATGGTGTGTAGCAAGCTGGAACAGTTCATCAAATATCTTGTCACGTTCTACCAAGCAAATCAGAGAGACGAATGTTAAGGCACAGAATACTATGATCCCGTTTTGTTCCCTTTGCATGCTAGTGTGTCATCCTTATCTCATTCAGGATTGATTGAGGTGTTAAATTTATATTTGAGTGATTTGTAAGTAATGCAGGATTAATTGGTATTTTAACATATTAAGTTAGTTGGGAAATTTAATTTTATTTAATTTTATTATACATTTTATACATTTTTATAATGTATCTTTGTTTCGAAAGGTAAATCATCTACAAATTAAATTAAATATGTAAGGTAACAGGAGTTGCTTATTATTTTCTTTGTACAGACCTACACAGTGTACACACCTACTAGTTTTTAATGAACAACGTAAAGAAATAAGTTGTTACAAAAACAAGCATACATAGGGGCCCCAGAACCAAGTTTTAATAACACTGGATTAGTGTATAAGGATAAGCATATGTACCTCTGTACATGCACAAAAACATGTATGGCCATGTAACTGTAAGATTGTTTGTTTTGTTCCACTGCTTCTCTGTAGAGCAATTTCAACACACAGAACCAAGACCAGCGGAGTCGCAATGACGATTACCCAATTAATCCATTCTTCTCCCATTGTATGGTTTTGCAGGAAAAGTGGCAAGCTTTCAGTACTGGTGAGGGAGGATAACAATGGGGGAAACAGGGAAAATGGATTGTTGTCTTCCGATGAAGCATTGGGACTGTGCAAGAGAGAGAAAATTATTAAAGGGTTCTACTGAACAGATATGTCAGATAGAGGAAACACTCTAGATCATTCCTGTTTTCATATTTCCATTGTAGTATCATGTAAATACATGCTAATTTGTAAGTTCATACACACTTTCAATGAAACAAACAAAACTGACAATGGGCATGACGTGTGATCACCTTTTTGGAAAATCTGTCATCTTTGCGGGTTTTGGGTAACCTACAATTAATCAGATTTACATTGAGACAAAGAATAAAAGAAAATGGTTAAGATACTGCCCAGTTCTAACTACACACATCCACAGACACACATGTACTGACACAGACCCAAACACTAATACACATAAACACAATCATCACAGTAAATGACCACAGAATGAGTGGAATTAGTGGAAACAGCAGCAGGACTTACCTAATTTAAAGCACTTGTCCATCTGTGAAGAGAGACAAATGAGAGTATTAACCTGGGATGCTATAAATTACTTTTCCAGTACTGACATGTGTGACACAATCAGCACTGACACAGTGTTTCTAGTGTGTGCCACAGACGATACTAATAGAGTCAGTATTACTTGTGTGGGTCACAAATAGCACTTACATAGAGTGTTACCAGAGTGTGTCACAGACAGTACTAATACATACGTCAGTATTATCAGTGTGTGTCACAGACAATCTGGACATGGTCAGAATGTTACCAGTTTCTTTGCAATGTCGGTAAAACCCAGGGGCAGTGGTGGGAAGCCCAGCATGGGCTCAGGCATTTGTGATGATATTTCCATTGCTGAAAATGGACATGACATTGATTATTCTATGTACTTCTTAAAACAGAGAGTAATACATTTATGTGATATCCTTTGCCAGCATTTCTTGACAAAGTATACTTTGGGCATCCTTTTAATCTAACAAGAAGAACTTTAGGTTAAAGGTATATGCTAAACTAAATTGGGCTGAATTTCCTGTTCTTGTCGTCATCTTTTATATATTTTAAGTATTGAACTGAAAGAGATGAAATTAGAATTTGGATTATTGTAGACCTTGGTTAAGTGGATACTGAATTATAGAGATTACGTATGCAGAGCATTTGTGGTTCATCCAGACCCCAGCCCATTTATTTTTGTGACCATATGAATTCTCCCACACATCTACAGCTATTGCTATATTTCATTAAGATTTTCTGGCCAATCCCTACCCCCGTATAGTAAGACAATTAAGGATTAAAGATTACTTTGGATTTTTATATTGTGATAAGAGACACGTACAGCATGGAGAGAGAGACAGTATACATGCAAACATGCAGAGACAGGCAAACATGGGAAAATACTGTGAGAAACTAACCTGTGACTCCATGGACTGAAATGAAGAAGAGGAGGGTCATCCCTACACTAACAAACATGCTGGTTTGTATCTTCCCTTCAGTTTAGGTCAGGTCCTTTTCTTTGGCTGGGGGGAAACAGAAACCAGGTTAGCCAAAACAGAGGACATGTATTAAAATGGAAATTAATGTTTAAGGGATTTGTTAGGTTAGCTTTGGCTTGTCTAATTTCTGAAATCTCCTTTTTAATTCACAAAATATATCGGAAAAAGTTGACAGAGGAATCCTATCTGTTATAAACATGATAGGTTTGGAATATTGTGAAATTGTGTTATCGTATCTTTTTCAGGTATATATATTTTAACGTATGCTTACAAAAGCATCAGTAAAGACATCTTTTTCTAGTTAAAAACAAAATGTTACAACTGATCTTGTAAAATAAACTTGTAAAATATTTTTCTGATTTTTACTGAATTCACACTTTCAAGCAGTACTGTATGAGAGACATTAAGCAATTGAAGCTCGTTAGAGAAGATTTGCTTCTTGGGTTAGTTACTTTTTTGTGATTTTGACAATTATACTACAAGAACAATAGAAAAGGGAAGCATGTTTGTTGTGGTAGCCGGTGTCCCAAAATAGTTTTGCATTAGGTATGCCATGCGGTAACAATAATGCTTATTTGTCTTTAAATATCTTGTTTGTCTTATTGATTGTTGTTTTGTGCAGTTTTATTTTGATTGATTAGATCTTACTGTATACTGCATCGCTATATAAATAAAATTTAGTAGATTTGATTTGATTGATGTTTTGTGACCATTGGATTAGGGGGATCTCACCTGTCATGAAAAACTTTAATAATGTAGAATTGATTTGTATGGATTGCAGAATGTGAAATATATTGCAGATATTTTCATATTTCTGATTCCTTTGTCCCAGACAAAGGAGATCTTAAAGAGACTTCATTCATCCTAAAGTGAATCACAATACCTCCATCCTAACCAACTATACAACACACATGGGAAAATATAGTTTACTATTTTTAAGGCCAAAACATTTTCTAAAATACAAATCCATAGAAACTCTGTTTCGTTTGGGCTTCGTTTTTTTTGATTCAAGAACATTTTGAACTGTCTATTTTCTATTCTCTGATTAAATACTGTTTAAACTATTTATAAAAATTCAGAATGTATAATACTGCTGCTGTGACTCTGTCATGTTCTTTATAAATCTCCAGTTGTTATGTATGCTGAAAAGGATCCCACACACGAGAACCTCCACTTGTTGTTTGTGGCAATGGCAGCCTGGAGATTCCCTGTGGGGCTGGTGCCCCAGAGGACCCGAGCAGAAACAGGCAAGGAACAAACAGTGGCACCGAGACATGCACACTTCTCTATGTAAATTAAGTCCCCGGTTTCAATGCAAATGTCTTCCTTCCATACATCTAGAAATATTCCAGAACCATTTTTGTGATGCAAGGAAAACATCTATGACCTAAATTCAAAATGAATTAAAATGACTACTAATGGAATTAAGTTATGTTTTATTTTCCATCTTTTCTGGAACAATTCCCTTTTTCATGACTTACTCTGTACCACAATCAAGCAATTGTTTTAGTCTACAAATAATACATTATTCTTTCTGTTGGTATAATATATTTACTTGTACTTAATTTTAATTTAATTCAAAGTTGATAGAATGGGCTATAATACACCTGTTTTGCATTTTACGATTATTATGGCATGTCAGCAGAAGAAAGATATGCGATTTTATAGATGTGGCTTCTTGCGAGTTCTGCAGGTTTCAGGTGTACAAAAACTTAAAGAGTTAACTTTCTATTTTGAATCAAAAACATTTGATTTAAAATTCATCATATTTACAAAGTTATTTTTAGGTACAGACTTAATTAATATCAACGACGATGTCCTAAATTCATATTGTAGGAAATTTTGTTTCGTTTTACTGACCTTGCCGTGGTCTGTAGATGCTTCAGGTGTACAGTTCAGCAGGTGACGGTTGACTAGCTCGTTATTACAAAACTATAAACACAAGGTAAATGTCTTAGTCATCCTCTACATTGCTCCCTCCCACCTGGAGTTGTGGAGGTTACCCAGGTGTGTGTGTATGTGTGTGTGCATGTGAGAGAGAGAGTTCAGAACAAAATGTTTCAACATGTCTATTGAGTGTCAAGAGGATCCACAAGCAGATACAAAACCTGGCATACTCACTAATGTACTTAAAAATGTATTCGTATTTTTCATTATTCAGTAATCTTATCAGCCAAACACATTTTAAAATAAATCCCAAATCAATCATGTGTATATACATGATAGATTTCTATCAATTATATATTTAACAAATATCCTACATCCAGTTTAGTAAATTATATATTTGATTCATGTCGTAAGTAAAGTGTTGTAAATTAGATATTTAATTTATAGCCCATGTCCAGTGTTCTGTTTTATCCATTTAATTTAAACAAATGGCATGCAAATTCCACCACCCATATTGAAACTCATTTGCCTTTTGCAGAGGGGGTAATACATTTTAAAAATATTTTTTGGTATCTTTCATGGTACCTTAAATATTTAATATATCATCACATGTCCAGAAATTGTGTCCATGTGTGTTATGTACGATCAGTTTGGACAGGACGGGAGATGCGCACATTCTTGACTCAAGGTAGAGAGAGGCATCACATCCTCAGAAATGTTTATAACTTTGAAGATTTTCGTGGAATTAGTACTAAAAGTCTTTCCTTTGTGCACATTGTTTAGTTTTTCATTTTTTTTATTGTTATTGTTGGTGGACAGCAATCTTAAAGTCTCAATTGGATTAATGTCTGGGCTGTGACTGGGCAAGTGTAGGATATTCAACTTCTTGTTTTTAATTCAACTTGGCTATGTGCTTGCAGTCATTGCCCAGTTGGAAGGTGAGTCTCTGCCCCAGGAATTTCCTGTATTCAGCTCCATTCATTTTGCCCTCTAATCTGACCATTTTCCTAGTGCCAGCTGATAAAATGCTTACTGATACTGCTAGCATGCTTCACAGCAAGGATTGTGTTACCTGGGTGGGTGCTCTGATAGGTTTAGCGCCAGATATGAGGCATCGCATTTTTGTTTAATCAGACTGAATAATCTTTTTCCATGCCTTTTTGCTAATTCCAAGCATGATTTTACAAGGGATTTTTCCAGATGGCTTCCTTGTCACTCGTCCATACAGGCCAGAATCCCTGACACACTGGAAACACTGGATTGGGGGCAATTATCTTCCAAGTTTCTACATGTAAAGAAAAATTCAGAAAGAAACCATTCTTTCTCTGCTATTCATTTTTGACCAACCCTGTTAGAAAGACCTGAATCTGTATTTCATGTAAACATTCAAATGACAAACATTTGCCTCATTTGGTAGATAATACCCCTTTCAACCTTTCTACTTGCATTAGCAGGACATTGATGGTACTCTGAAAGCAAAGGAGTAGACAAGGGTGATGTAGCATTTGGCATTCCCACCCAAAGGTCCCAGAAAAAGAAAAAAAAAAGCAACACAAAATCAAGATTTGTTTTGTTTTGTTATGAAGACATTGACAAAACAGTCTTTTGTGTCTAAATTTGAATATCGGTCACTACAATTACAAACATCCAAAGACTTAATTTATTAAAATCTGAAATAATAACAAGAGAAATCTTATTAGACACTTAATCTCTGAATGAGAGAGTTTATTTGAATTAAACTCTTCAGAATAAATAATAACACATAAGTGTCGAATGGGACTACGACATTGAAGCCCATTAATTCACTTAATTATAGCCATTTTCTTTAAATATAAACCACTGTCAAGGCTAACTTGTAACACAGAAACATGAATTTTCCCTTTTCCCCTTTTCTCCTTTTTCCCACTAGCCTCGTCAGCTGAATTGCGCAACTCTTAACCCAGGGGACTCTGATGAAGAACAAGCTGTAGCCTGCCCACAACCCTTGTGCTTCCTCATTCTATTTGATGCTAATTACATTAATTAGGAAAGGAATACATCTGCTATATAAAAGCACAACCAGGCTGACATATACAGTAGATAGTTCCTCTTCCTCACATAGCAGCAAGGGTGTGAATTGATAACATCAATAGGGAAATAGAGATGGATAAACAACACTTTAGCTTGCTTTGGCAGATGTCCCAGAGATTTGGGTATGCAGTTTTTTACTTGCATGACTTAAAAAAAACAAACAAACTTTAATAAGGCTTGACACGCAATAGTGGAGTAAAAAAAGTAAGGACATTTTTGTAAAAGTCCATAGATTTTTTATCCACTCTAAAGCTGTTTCTCTCATTTTTTTGGCAAAGCAAACAAGTTCACATTTTGAAAATAATTATAACAAGATAATAATAACTCCTGCTTTCAACAGCCTAATTCCTGATCATTTTTAGATATTTAAATGTTGTGTGTAAGCTCAACCAATATGCTCAGATGAAAGGGCAAAACAGATGCGACCCATTCACTCTCAGTCCTTGTATAGGCATCCAGTGTTCCCCAGTAATATTCCCCAGGTGTCCCGCTCATGCTGGAGGCCCAGTTACCTCGGTTATTTGGGACAACAAAGAGGAAGAACACACAATGCACAGTTTGTACCATAAAACTCATATTTAACATGGACATTTGTGCTGCTTAATACATAAGGGTCTATGTCTAAGCACACACAAATCAAATGTGTTGTTGTGATTGGTAAAGGACTATAAAAGCTTTTGTTAGTCAACAAGCTGGCAACGTATTGGCCTGATATAATGCCTGGTTTAACAAGCCCCTTTACAATGGCAGGTAATTATGGCTATACAACGTAATATGAATTACGGTGTTAAGACAACCATGAGCCCCAGCGTGCAATAAGATCCTCCCTTGATAAATGGCTCCGTTTTTGGAATGGAATAGTTTCTAACCTTTCTTATCTCATTCGGTTTTTTTTTAAATGTCTCTTGATTTAGAGACAATCAATATCAATTGTAATGGGAAACATTTAATTGTAAATACACTTGTACACTTCTTTAACTGTACAGTTAATTTAAAGTATGCTTCTGTTCATCTAAATTTAAGGATTATTAAACAAGGTACTCTCAATTAAGTAGGATATAAAAAAAGGAAACAAAACAATAGTTCCATCATGTTACCCTTATACTAATTGTTCAAATTTAGAGAAATCTGCAAAGTAGACCGGATTTTACCCGGTGGTTATAAGTCACATAAGGAAGTAGATATTCACTTCTCTTTTTTCATGTAATACAACGACCTGTGACAGGTTTAGATTTTCCCAAATGATACACAAAGTGTAATTCTGTAATTCACAGTCTTTAAGATAAAATGCAGTTTTCACAGTACGTAAATACCTGACGTACTGAAAAAACTAGATCGGGGGCCATTATCTTTAATGTCTCTTCATGTAAAGAAAAGATAATAAAAGAAACCATTCTTTCTCTGCTATTGATTTTGACCAACCCTGTTAAAAAGACTTGAACAGCTTGAAAGAAAAGGAGCAAATAAATATTTGGTGTGTGCTGTGACAGATTCAACCTTTGCGTGCAATTATTTATTGTTGGGTGGAACAGTGTTGGTTTTCTTACCCATTATCCAAAGCAGGCGCTGCCTGGGAGTGTGTGGCAATGTTTTTATTTCTTTGTTACAACACAATTTGACGTAAAGGTTGTGTCATAATTTAGGTTCTTTGTTAATTATACCCCTATGGTGTGCCTATTGTGATGGACTGGTAGGTGGATACAATCTGGTGGGATTACGTGGGCAACCCATGAAAATTCTTATTGTATAAACGACAAACTCATTTTGTCAATATCTGCTTATTGTGTATTGTAAATATGCTATTGTTTATTGTAAATAATTACATAATTATTTCACTGTGGTATTAGAGTTTTCCACCACACTAGGGAATCTACCAGGGAAAACCTATCTTTGCCCTTCTAACTACCATTTTGACAGTCGTCCAGTAACATGAACAGTTTTTTAATTATCTAGGATTTTTTCTTTTCTTCTAAACTAGCCTGCAAAAAATGCTGGATACGTAATTCAAGTCAGATTAATTCCACAATCTGCATTTTATGGCCTTAATGCAATGAAGAAAGAGGGCAGGCGACATTAATTATATATAATTATGAACTTTGGGAAAGGAAAGGTGTGTTCTTCCAGTTTTAAATGAAATCACCATTCTGGTTTTTCCACTTCACTTTTTTTTTCTTCTGCCTCTCCTGCTCTCTATTGCACATTACCCCTTTAAGTTTCTCTCAGTCTGAGCCTGACGCAGAAAATTCACAAAATGGCAAACACCAGTACACACAAACTTCTCAGCATCTTAAATTCCATCATGGAATTTGAAAACAAAATATTTTCTGTTTTAAACTCGTCACTT
The DNA here is from genome assembly GCA_025775065.1 of Hiodon alosoides. Lineage (NCBI taxonomy): Eukaryota > Metazoa > Chordata > Actinopteri > Hiodontiformes > Hiodontidae > Hiodon > Hiodon alosoides. The sequence continues at coordinate 9,749 of JAOYSI010005108.1, forward strand.
GAGTGTGCAAAGCAAATTAAGTGGAAGCAAAAACATGATAAAGAAACTAGAGAGGAAGCCTTACTTCAGAGTGCAACTTCCAGACTTTTTAGGAAAGGGAGGTCAATGCTCATTACGTTATCAATATGAAGCCAGTGGTCGAATGTGCAACCACCCATCCTCCTGTTTACGAGTAAGAGCTAGTCAGTCCATCACAAACAGGTTAGTGCCACCCGTCCTCCTGTTTATGAATTGGAGCCTGTGAGTCAATCACAAACAGGTTAGTGGCAACAGCTCAAGCCCAGCCAAGGAAACATGAATGACTGCTTTTTCTGGGGCAGGATAGAAAATCGACTCTGTACTGTGTTAATTGACGTGAATTGTTTTGTGTGGGAGGGAAGGGAGGTTATTAAACTATTTGTCCAGGGGCTGAATTGACATTCAGTGTCAGCGTTTATTGCCAATGGACCTCAGCTGTTTAATTAGTACCATAGGAGGCAACAGTTTAATCAGCCACATTATAAAAGGCTGCTTGTTTAGTCAGGGCTAGTACCTGAAGGGAAAGCACTGAAGGTGGTTTGGGAACTTGTTTGAGTCAAATTTAAATAGTCATTTATAAGATTAGTGAGTGTATTTGCATATTGACCCTTGTTTTGTATGAGAACCTGTTTTTGGAGTAACAACCTTTTGAAAGGTATGGTTGAATTTTAAAATTTCAATTGTCAAATTTCTCCCTGAACTATGGTACTAGTTTTATTCTACGCAAGCTAGAAGGTGAGCTAAAGGTTTGTTAAATTTTTTATTAAATATTCAATTAGTTTGAGTGTGCACATAGACTTGCAGTCATGTTTTCTGTCTCAGTATTTCATAGGCCTCGGTCAGCTGTTACAGGTGCAATACACCCCAAGTTCCACTGCTTCCCAGGGAAGCAATGTTCCAACATTTATTTTCTGCATCATAGTCAGCGTTCTGGCGATACGCTTTTTCAGCATCCTGGAGTCCTTAAGCAAGGACCAGCAAGTCATCTTCAACTTTTGTGACCTGGCTCAAAGGGGATTACAACCATTTTGACAAGTAATGGTGGCAGAGGCAAATCAGTGGACAGGCATTTCATTTTCGTGGGGGGCCTAATTAGGAAAACAATGGATTTTTTATTTTTTTTAATGGGGGGGCACAGAAGCTCTGTAGGCGGGAACAAAGCATTGAGGGCAGTAGTGTTGAAATGTCCAGCCTGCCCACAGTCGCTGTAGATTGTCACCTGCATCTTTTTGGTTACAAGTCTGTCACCTTAACCACTACACCAGCAGCTGCCCCAACAAAATATTGGTTCAAAAAAATCTGCATCCCTCATTTAATTTAATTTCATTAAACTTGGGAACCCAGGGGCTTCCCATAGAATAAGGCATCACAACCACATTAATGGTTCCAGTGTGACTTTTCTGAGGGAGAATCCTACCGACTGTGCCAAAAAATGGGAATCTTGTCAACTGTGCCAAAAAATCTGAATTGAGACATCACAAGTTAAACAATTCCCCAACCACACCGATATCGGTCAGAAAGACCAAAGACTGGTTGACTTCAAAAAACAGCTATAGGGGGAAAGAAATATAAAAAATAAATAAAAGGGAAATAAAAAGAAAACAGCTAGATAAATCTCAAAATCTCTAATAAACTAAGTAAAACAATTAAGAAAATTATTGTAATGAACAATAGGAAAATAAGAATAAAAATAAAACAAACATTACTGGTACTTGAATGCTAGAACCCATATGTAATATTTCTAAAACCACGTGAGCCTATATGCAAGGCCAGGAATAGTCTCTGAAACAATAAAACAGAATTGGAAGTTAATTCCTCTTACACTGTCAAATACTAGTTAATTACAATCATTTATTGTGATGACACAAACATTTAATTGTTTGAATAAAATAAAATTGAATAAAAATGTGTAAAAATTAATAAGTGAAAATGTACTCACTCCAATTTTTCCAACAGGACGGCAGCAGGGGAGAATAATGTTGCCACTCTTTCTCTACCCCTAATATATATTTTAACTAACAGGTCAGAAGTCAGACTTCATAATCTCAGGCTCAAGGAGAAAGAAAACTATTGTTGAGATAACTGAGAGCAGACCCTGCCTAAGCAAAGTACTACTAAAAATAATTTGTGTTAAATACATGCTTGCTGCGATGTAGAGGGAGAGATATCCCCAGGGCTCCCCCTTAAAGGCTGCAGAAAGTCTTCCCAGGGCCCTTCAGCAGGGAGAGGTAAGTTCACAGGATGGCAACAACACTCATCAGGTAGGGCCTCATTAGCCTCCCCATTGCCTGGAGCAATGGAAATCACTGCGACGGAACAAGCCGTGAGTGCCATAGGAACATAATCTCTAAATTGCTACACCTATAACTTTAATTAGGTGGGTTTTATAGCTTGTCAAGTGTGCAGTGGAGGGCATTTGTAGGGGCAGTTACCTCCGGGCACGACGCCATCCCATAAGGAACCGACATTGCCTCCAGGCAGCACTACGGCCAGAACAAACTCCTGATTGCCTGCTCACAGCTGCATCCACTGATTACATCAGGCAGTTGTAAAAAACCTTTCTGAGGAGAAAAGAAGAAAGCGAAACAAACAGGCACACCAAGCACAGCATCAGACACTGGAGGGTTTGAACCAATGTGACATAATGGTACAATTGAATGAATTGGTTATACCGCATATTAATATTATGAGATGTACATCAGAAAGACCACGTGGGATACATAGAAGCACAGGAGACTGTGTGATGGGTTAGGGTAAGGGTGAGTAATGCTGAGAACACAGGTATGTCATCCTGCAAAATAATAGATGTCTAAATCAGATGACATTCTTCTTTGGCTAGGATATTGCAGTAATATGACCACACTTTGAGAAAACATTGAGAAACTTTAATGTATCTTTTTTGTTCTCAAACAGAAAAAAACTTTGTACCACACCCAGAACCAAATTTCCTTTCCACCATTAGTTCCCTTTAGGTCTAACTCTCTTCCTGCCCTTGTTGAACTCCCCACTTGTTTGCTGCTTTTGTCCCAGGACAGGGCTTTTTCAAAAATAGCTATACCGTTAACCCCATTCACAGTGCACCAAAAAATCACTACAGTGGTAAAGGTTTATGTGCTTTATGTAAATAATTAATCCTCCACTCACTCACACACAGCAATATTTGCCACACTGCCGCTCCACTTTGATTCATGGTAAAGAAGACAGGATATTTGGTTCTGGCTGGCCTGCTAGCATCATCGATCAGACCTCTCCAGCTAGTTCAGAACGCTGCTGCTCGGGTGGTCTTCAATCAAAGGAAGTTCACTCATGCCACCCCTATCCTCATCAAACTCCACAGGCTCCCTGATGCTGCTTGGATCCACCACAAGTTCCTTACCCTCACTCACCAAGCTACTACTGGATCAGCTCTTGGCTACCTCTGCACGCTCAGTGTACAACCCCTCTAGAGCCTTATGATCCTCCACTGCCAGGCGCCTAGTGGTCCCTCCCCTACGGATGCAAACATCGTCCGGGCCACTCTTCTCAGTACTTGCACCGACATGGTGGAACGCCCTGAGGACATCAGATGATGTGAGGTCTACACCCCTAGGAATTGTTTGGATGCTCATGTCATATTATTGATGCTTAGAATACTTTTGTTGTTCACTTATTTTGATGTTCAGGCATAGACTATGACAGGTAGATTTTGTGTTGGTTAAGCATGTTTATTGATATGTTACCTTAGCAGCATTAGTCTTATACCTGCTCCCAGTCATTGTCAATAGAGCAAGACAGCTCAGTTTTGTATTGCACTTGAACCCTAAAACTACAGCAGTTTTGTAGTCGCTCTGGATAAGAGCATCTGCTAAATGGCAAAAACGTAATGGTCTCTGTAAAAGGTAAAGAAAGATTATGTAATTATAATAATTATAATGGTGTTTTAGTAAATATACTGTAACGGGGATGGCAGGCAGCGTTTCCCCCGCCAATGGGCTTTAGCCATCCCTGAAGGGGCTGCTGGGAAACCTAG
>JAOYSI010005109.1:0-13773 GCA_025775065.1 Hiodon alosoides
TCTGAATGTTTTGTGGGATGGTCTACATGGTTTGCATGATGTCTCAGTGGCTTGTGTGATGGTCTTAGTAGTTTGTGTGATGTCTGATTGTTTTGTGTGATGGTTTGTGTGATGTTTGAGTGATGTTCTGATTAGTTTGTGTGATGTCTGAGAGGTTTGTCTGATGGTCTGAGTGGTTAGTGTGATGTTTGAGTTATGTCTGGGTGGTTTGTCTGATGGTCTGAGTGGTTTGTGTGATGTTTGAGTGATGGTCTGAGTGGTTTGTGTGATGTTCTGATTAGTTTGTGTGATGTCTGAGCGGTTTGTCTGATGGTCTGATTGTTTTGTGTGATGTTTGATTGCCATCAAAGCGCTCTGTCTCTCTGTTTCAGGCCTTGCCCAGGCGGAGAGTCAGTGTGGCCGTGGTCCCCAAATTCAACCTCCTGAATATCCCTGGTCAGGCCCCACCCACTGCCGGCCCCACGCCTCCTACAATGGTACGCACCAATCCCCCAGAGCTGCCATCCATCCCATGCAAAGAGTTGCTTGAATAATCCTGTGGTTGAAAAGATATTGAATTCATCGTGTCCTAATTTACTAATCCCTAATGGATGATTTACAATGCACAAGAAATGCAATATAACTTTCTGTTTGATTACTTCCTGTTTCTTTTTCAGTGTGAGGCAAACAGCGTGAAATGTACTGCTGCCACAGAGTCTGCACAGCAAGTTGTGACTGAAAAGTAAACAAAGCAGATTTTTTTTTACAATGATTTTTTTATCAGCATGCGTACCTGCACAATCCAGGCAACACACACACACACACACACACACACACACACGAGTTCGACACGAGCATATTCCATGTCAATAGCTGAGCCCCTGCTCCTTAGACGAACGCACTCCCTTGTCAAACAACATTTAGCACTGCATTGGCCCATGTTTATGTGATGTCCAGGAAGTGGGCTCTTGGGACGCGGTCTCGGGGCAGGATGCATGGGCCAGTGTGGAGGGCTTTTCTTACATAACTGACATTATGCTTAAAATATCTTCTCTGCCATTCAGCAAAACCCCAGCAGCTGCAGACTTATACACCATTAAGACCATAGGTGTAAATATCCGGGCAGCTAGTTTTGACAGAGTACAGACTCAGGCTTTATTGTCTGGTCTCTTGGTGAGGAGAGCGATAGAGAGTGTGTGTGTGTACTCACAGGATGTACTTCGCTCTCAATGTCAAAATACCAAAATTTCACTTGAGATGGTGTAAAGTGTGCATCGTTATAACAGTTTAAAGATTTCCTTGACCCATGCTAGGACTCACTTGCAGCAGAATGCCCAGGATAGGTTGTATGTTTTCAGAATAGACAGCTGGCAATCCTGGCACCAGTCATACAAGCGCTCCCTCAAGGGCATTCCAGCGATTTTTCCTTCAGCAGGGAAATTGTTTGATGTAACATGTTGTTACCAGGTCTTTTTTTATAGATTGTCTTTGCAGCATGGCTTTTCAATGAAGGTTTGGTTCTAACTCTCCTTCCCCGTCTAAAACTGCGTAGCGGAAAGACGGAGGCAGACCAAGAGAGTGAGACTACGGCTCCAGCCAAAACTCTCAACAACCCCGATGAGATCAGTCCAGAGCTCAAGGCCAAAATTGAGGAAGATGCTTACAATAAGGGGTGATAGATCTTTCTAAATCCTCATCCTTGCCTCTTACACAGGCTTCCACTATGTTTAAATTAACGGAATTTTATTTAAGTGAATTGATTTTAGCACATCTAAACGATCAAGATTTATTTTATGCATATTATCTTTTCAAAATGGGCGGTGTGTAACATGTGAAGTTGGCAATGACTCAGGTACCAAGAAGGACTGAAGCGAAGTAGGGAGCTTCAGGAGCTGAAGGAGGAAGAGGAAAAAGTAGTGGTGGCCAAAGAAGATTCAGAAGAGCAGGAACAGGAAGCCCCCAAAGAGAACAAAACCAGAAGGTGAGTTCTTCATAGTCCATGCCATAACTTCAGACCTCCAGAATGGATCTGCAAAGCAAATCCTTTAGTAATTCATTCAACTCCTGTGCATGCTATCCAACTGTTCAACAGCATTTTAGTCATAGAGGATTCTTGACTCTATGTCAGTTGGATTTAGAGTTGTGGACCTCATATAAAGCCCCTTGAATAAACTTTAATTACATTTATGGCTAGCAACTGAAAGAGAATCTTCTCTCGTTTCTGTTTATGTTGTCTATGTTTCCTGTGGCCCGCCATGCTGCATTTCCTGTGTCCTGTCACAAATGACCAATTGTTACCCTTGTGTAACCATTGTCTGATTCTATTGGTTTTGCCTCCAAAGCAAGTACGAAGAGGCGTTGGATGTCTTTGACCGGCTGTGTCCCAAGATCTTCAGAAGAAATCAGCTGTTCTGGGTGGTCCTAACTCTGTTTGCGCTGACGTTCTTCGTGGTCAGTGTTTTCAAGTACTTCAGTGACCGCCATGGCGAACTGGGGGACGTGCCTGCGGGGAAGACCGTAAGCCCGGGGAAAAAAAAATTCTTCGGGTGGAACGTAGGACTTCATCCAAAGAACCCTGTACCAGAATAATATTGAGCTCTTACTGTTCATGGGATGAACGGTTGAGTCTCAGTGCTGACCAAAGATAATCAAGACCATCTTCTACTGCTTTGGTCATCTACCTTTTAATATGAATTGGTGAAAAAGGACTTTTTTGAAACCATTTCATTTTATATATTTTAATAAAGCACCCAGATTTTTAAAAGGATTATATAATCGTCATTAACCATAACTTAGGGACCAAGCTTTAAAGAGTATATTTTATTAATGAATTGCCTTACAACAACATGCTGTATTTGAAGGTCTTGCATCACTGCTCTTTTATCAAGATAAAGCTGTGGCTTTAATGCCAATGGGCAGAGAGGTCTGAACTGTATGATATATTAACAGATATTACACACAGTAAAGGTCAATGTGTGTCCTCTCAGGTTAAAGGTAAAGTCCAATTCAGATTTAATAAATATTTAAAAATACATGTTTTAGCTAATTCAAATATTCTGTATTGTGTATTTAAACTAAGTGTTAATTTTGAAAATGATATTTTTAGGACGAACAGATGTAGTTTCTTAAGTGCAATATTTTTGTAGATGATAGTCCACCTTGTTGTTTGTGATAGTCTGGTTCCTCACCGTACTGATCCAAGTAGTCCAAAGGCTTTTATGAAGATGAAAGAGCACTTTTTTAACAGCATGAGACATTATTTTCTTCATTTTTTTAACATTTGTACATCTGTGCGTGTAATGTGCTATGTACTGTGTACTGTAGGGCCACTTTACTTGAGTTTTGAAATAAACATGCCTTAAAATATGTATCTGTTTATGGTCTTGACAAGTGCATTCAGTCCAGTGCAGGTCTGATGAAGAAACGCCACGCAGGGCGGAGTGAGGCACTGGTTGAAAATTTAGACTGGTCTTATGGAATCCAGAGTTATGTGATTTTTTTCGGTAATTCCGGTGGGGATCATTTGCGTAGACACACCAAAGCGGAAAGTGGCTGTGTTGTCACAGACTCAGAGAGAACATCTGCTTGTTATTAACCTATTGACACAGGAGAGGAAACTGCTTAAAGGGGAACTAAATGCCAAATGAACAATATGCCCGCCAAACCGATTTCAGCATGTCAGTGACCTACACAATTTATATGGAAGCATCTAAAAGGGGATGCCACTTTCCCATAGAACCTCTCTCCTGAAAATCTCAAGTTGAGACCCCGCTGGCGAGACTCTCAAACAATGATCATCGTTTGTTAACTGGGTTTTTACATCGAAGTTGTCGTAAAGAACTTCCCAGAGAAATCATTTAAAACTTTTTTACAACATGGAGGCCAATGTTCTCTGTCCACGCATATCTATACTATCCGAAGCATATTGTATACACTTTGTAGACATGCATTCAACACTTCATTTTCATCAAACATGAACGTGGCTCGTAGCAACTTTGTGCCTAAACAAATCCAAGTAAACTATTATAGGCTACCGTAGAACGTAACAGATTGGCTAGGAAGCAACCGTGTCTTATAAATCGAAGAGCAGTGCGGCGAAGTTCTAGCAGTTATGCAGGGAGAAATCATTAAATGCAGCTGATCGCAATCTTTTATCAAACATGGAAAAATCAATGGTGATACCGTATTAATATTCGGCGCGTACTTCCCCCGTGCCAGCTTGGCTACTCTCAAAGTAAGCTACGTTTCCGGTTTACAGTTGTCAGTTGCAGTGCGTTATCAGCGACCTGGTTGGGCTTCATACGTCGATGTACCAATATGTATATAAACACTGAAGTCTAATATTGGTGTTGCAGCAGTAGGAAATAAACAGTTCAAACTTCAGTAGAAGACGACCAGCGTTGACTAGGGGGGTCTGCATTGGAAAACGTCATCCAGTAGCGCCAATTTTCCTGCCTGGACTGCTAGATGTCAACAATTTACAGTTGCGATTCTACCTTTGGAGTTTACCAAGTAGAACTTATCGGCGACGAATTCATAATGACCCATGTATCTGGTAAGATGAGTTTGGGAAAAACGAACTTAACGTGAGATTTAATTTTTGCTTTAGTCATTCTTGAAGTTAATTCCAACACGTAGTAAACTAAACGAGCCTGGTTTCTACCCCTTTTGCTCTGTTTTCTAAATTGCATTATTATGTATCATTGCACGGCGTTTTATGATATTAGCTTCTACTACAGGTACAAATATTACTGTGTTTGCTACTTGGTACTACTACTGGTACTACTACTCTAGTAGTAGTAGTAGTAGTAGTAGTAGTAGTAGTAGTAGTAGTAGGAGGCAACTGTTGCCTAACGATTCTTGTTTATATCTGTTATTATATAATTTTATAACCTTCGAATTGGCTATATGTGCTCGAGTTGTTAAAATTGATCTAATTGTACTTTGACCATGTTATAGATATTTGGCTGAGCATTGGTGCTTTTTATAAATGTGCGCGGATAATACGATTTCTTGTAGTAGAAATTACGTAAAATACTACAATGGAATCATATCTAATCTACTCAAATGTCTCTGTTGTCCAATAAGGATGCTTATATTTGCAAATGAAAACAAGGTTAGGTTACATAGATTTGTTTTCACAGGCCGAACGAAAAAATTAATCCGAACGTGCTGTTGTGTTACATGAGACTCAAACTTTCCAGGGTAGCTTTTGCTCGCAGAAGGGAACACAGGATGGGCCAGCAGATCGCCAGTCAGACGCACACCGTCATTAACAAGCTGCCGGAGACGGTAGTAAAGCATGCCGGGCTGGTGCGCGATAGCGGCTTCCTCACCTATGAAGAGTTCCTCGGGAGGGTCGCAGAGCTTAACGACGTGTAAGGGTCTTTGTTGTTCTCTCGCAGGTGCTTGAAGGGAGAACCAGTGGAGTGTACCATTTGGAGTTTACCATCTAGAGTTTAAGAGCGTTTTGAGCCATGAAAGTCAGAAAAGTGACAATGTTCCCTATTGTTGAAGACATTTATATGTACAGAGCTGATATACAGATAAAATACATACTTATGTCATGTTTGCTTCACTCATCAGAACAGCCAAACTGGCTGCTAGGCAACAGAAGCATCTGCTTTTCGAGGTTCAGCCAGGATCCGATTCCTCCGCGCTTTGGAAAGTTGCTGTGAGAATAGTTTGTACTAAGGTGAGACTGAGTTACTGACTTACTGAGGTGAACAGTCTTTGTGGTGTTCTTTGCGTTTTATTTAGCTGCCGTATCCATGCCTGTTCTGATGAATGCACTTCCGTCCGTTTCTACAACAGATAAACAAAGAGTGCGGCATGGTGGAGGCCACGCGCATCATGAACTTGTACCAGTTCATCCAGCTGTACAAGGACATCACCAGCCAGGCAGCGGAGGTGTTCACATCCGGTGATGGCGTTGAGGGGCCTGTGCCCCCTCTGGCCTCAAGTGACTCCTGCCAGGCCAGCATGTGGATGGGCAGGTATGTCCTGAAACACAAGGCCAACCTGCGGCACAAATGCCTACTGGAAGTTAAAATGCCCCGTGCACTCATTTGACTCTTTGGCCTGATCAGGTTTTCTCAAAAGATGCTAAGGGGGGCTGGGGTATATAATGAAAGGATGACTAAGGACCAATTGGAGAAATGGCTGAAACAAAAGTGTGTGCGCATTGGTCCAGGGTGAAGCAGCTGACGGATGAGGAGGAGTGCTGCATCTGCATGGACGGGAAGGCTGACCTGATCCTGCCCTGTGCCCACAGCTTCTGTCAGAAGTGCATTGAAAAGTGGTAAGAGGCACGAAATATCTCTGAACAAAAATAGTGTGTGTGTGTGTGAGTGTGAGATATATTGTATTCTAGAAAATGACTTGATTATTGGTAAATTAACAGTTATATATTGTTCCATTTGTTATTAATATACAAAATTTATTTGCTAACAATATCAGATTCAGAAGTGTATATAGTCTGTTTATTTAAATAACCTTAATCTGGCCAGCATTGTCTTCCAAAAGTGGGTAAACATTTGCTACCGTGTTTTAGTTTGCATTAATTAATCTTTAACAGAAGCACATGGAGTACTGTGTACTGTATTTATGTCAACAGGAGTGACCACAGTCGGAACTGCCCAATTTGCCGCCTGCAGGTGACCGCTGCAAATGAATCATGGGTGATGTCTAACATTCCCACTGAAGAGGATATGGCCAGTTATATTCTGAACCTGGCGGATGATGCAGGTCACCCTCACAGGCCATAAGTACCCTGTGGAATTTAAGTTGCCCCTGTGGCAACTTTATTTTCTGTCAAAGATTTCATAGTCAGAAATTCGAAGAATTATTTTAGTCACTGTGAAAATTCCAATAGAATGAAAGTACAGCTTACTTTGGGCCTGTGGGGGTCACCCCAAAATTGAAAGGGTGTGATATTTATAAAATGTGTTAACTCTCTCTTTGAGTGTAGGTAACACCCTTTGCTTAATATATTCAATTGGAATTGACAAAATGGTTCTTTCACTGTGATGGTTCGTTCACTGGAATAGCAATAACTTGATGTGTGTGTGTGAGTGTGTGTGAGTGTGTTAAATTTTTGTCTCCCAACTGTGAAATTGTCTATTTAAGGCACGCTGGTATTGCTGTTCTAATTAATTAATTTTGAATTAAGCCCAGTGACTTTTCAGGTTCTGGAATTTATTTTGAAAGGGAAGGTTTATACTCCCTTATATTTAACAAGTTTCCCATTGACTGGCATTCTTGTTATCTTAATTTTTTTTAAGCCGATTCGGTGTACTAAAGTTTCTATTTATTAGTCTAACTTGGGCAACTGCCGCTTTTATGGTTTAATAGTCCTGCATATTGTGGTTGTCTTATAGTTTGCAACTGATTTGCACATTTATTAGTTAAAATCTAATCAATAACTTAATTTCAATGTTAATTAGGTTAAGGCTTTTTTCCACTTAAATAAACAAGTCCTTTAAGGTGAATAATAGAGTTTAGGTCAAATGAAACTAGCCGACATCTTTGTGTACTGTGATGACCTTCGAAATAAATCAGACAGATCTGATAAACCGAAATGTTGTGAGGCAGCGCGGCGTTTAGGCAGGAAGGAATGCGGTGTACAAAAAGCAGTTCATTCCTCGCCTCCTACACCAAGTTAAAAGCTCCAAGGCACATTCGTGTTACTAAAGTCGATTTACACACATGACCCCCGTTCATGCATGGAAGAGTCTTGGGAAATTGGTGGCATAGAATTTTATTAAAAATTACTAATCGTTTTTAATTTTTATTTCGCTTGGCGACCTAGTTTTTCCTGATAATTTAAAAAGAAGAAATTATTGAGATTTTATTAGATTGTTTCAGAGTTTTCATTTTTTTGATGAATGAAAGAATAATTTTTTATGTGTGCTTGTTTGAGCAATAAATGGAGTGCATCTTCATTATTGTGAATTGAAAATGACATGGCTGTATTAGTAGTGTAGTAAAATAAGAGTAGCATAGTTCCACTGGAGTATTTAAAATATAAAATATACTCGATCTATACTACTTTTCACTAAGTCAAATTTCAGATTAAGAAGGAAAAGAAAATAATTGGCAGTTCACTGACATTAATTTTATTATGTTCAATTCCATGTTTTGTTTATATATTTCTGGACATGCTGAAATATTTTTTGTAATTGTCTGTAAAATGTTAAATCACAGCTATCTTACCTTGCGTACAGAAGCAATATGGGTGCACTTTTCAAATGGAAAATTGCATAATTACTTTAACTGCATTTCCAAAAAGTTAGTCTTTAAAGTAGTAAACTATTTTTAACAATGTAACAAAAACGTTCTTCTTACGACCATGTCCTCCCGGTGAAATATGGTAAACATGTTCTTGCATTAATTTCTTTACAGATTTTTTTTTTTAATTTTGATGCAGGGGACATGAGTGGCCTCTAGATGTCCCTGTTTTACACATAGTAACTGATTTAAGAACGTTCGCGTGTTTAATTGAGATTCTAGAAATAATAAGACACTAATGTTTTTTTCAAGATGCCGTTTTTATTTTTATTTTCCAAGACTGAAATATATTCCACAGTAGAGGAACAGAAATATCTTAAGTACTATCTCTGGTACTGTGTAGTGTGATTCTACAGAGCAAAGTAAACTTAGCTGTTTGCTATTAGTTTTCTGTGTTTAACAATAAAATATTTTAACACATTTTCAGGTTTTTTTGTAATATTGTACTTCGATTTGTGCAGTTTCTCTAAAGCATCCTGATACCGCACTAGTACTAACAAATTGTATATTACATAATAACACATATATATATATATATATATATATTACATAACAAATTATCATTATTGCATATGTGTGGTCTGTTCCTTTCCTTGTAAATCACAAATTAAAAAGGCCATCCAAACTTAATTACTCCTTTCAGCATATATGAGATAGTATTTATTTCACCTTATTTAAAAAACAAAACAAAAAAAACATTCAAACATAACCAGGATAAATATAACCTATGATGTCTAGGGCATGTCACACTGGAAGCACATATGTGAAAATGCAATGGCCCAGAGCCAATGGGTTTACTGATAGGTGTTAAACTCTGAAATGGTTATTGGACAGTTTTTTTTTTGTGTTTTAATATGAATATGGAAGAAAAAAAATAAAAGGCACAATAACAATATTTTGATAGTATTACATTTTTATAAACAAAATAAAATATTTTGTCCCTCTAAGAAAAAATTAAACATTTTGCTATTAAGCTACTGATTAGCGTACACTGGGATTCTCCACAATGCACCTGTCACAGGAAAGCTTCTCGGTGTTCAGCACAGATGTTGCGCGAGTATGTGCTTTGCCTTAATTGAAAGCTCACAGCCCTGTAATCTGTACCAGGATCTGTGGACCCTATGCATGCAGCTGACATCAGCACAGACACGCTTCTCATGACTACCGCTATCGCAGACATTCACTTGGGCATCATGAAGGTATGCACAAAAGTAACGGCGGTGGAGACCTAGCAGGCGCCAGTCGGCATTGCAGCCGGCATTGCACTGAAAAAGCTCTGGGCCAGCAGGTGGTGCACTAGTGAAGACATTGTTGTGGTTAGTCTCAGGGGCGGCCCTGCCTGGCCTTGTACTCCTCAGCTTCAGCGAAAGCCCTGATGTACACATGGGGGACTCAGCCCCCGCTCAGGGCTGTTTGCAAAGCAAGGAAAGAGTGCGGAAAGAAAATGTTTTGATCGATGAAACCTTTGTTAAACTTGAAATTGTATTATCCCAGTTTAGGATCTCAGTAAAACTTTTTTCCTGTGCTGCCTGATAGAACCTGCGTAGCTAGCTAGCTAGCTGAGAAAGGCACCAGCGTTGCAGCGTACAGCAGTATCGGAATTAACCGACAGCAGTATAAATCATTTCAATGGTGCAGTCCTGCCACATGACCATTGATTCACCCGCTGTAGTCTGCTGAAAAACTCCAAAACCAATGCAGTATGCACAGAAAGCCAACAAACCACGCCTCCCAGAGTCGGTTACCTCACGTTTTGTAAAAGCTTGTAAAAATTAAAAAAATTTAAATCCAAAAAAAGGCCATCAACATCCCTTTTATGTACAGAGGGAACTATGTATATGCATCCCTACATTACACTTCTTTATCATGCACCCCCCAGTTAACTTCATTCCATTTTTCAATGCAATCAAATAAGTAGTGCTTGTCAAAAGAAGTAGTTTTCTACTTGACCCTACATCCAAAGTCATTGCCCTCTCCCCCATGAGGCCAGTCAGCAGAATCTCCCCGGTCAGAAGAATGGCGTTTTGCTGCCGCGCCTGCAGGGCTTGCCATGACCGCGGCGCTATTTTTGCTGCGACCACTCTGCCTGTGAGACCATGGCCTCGGTCTTGACCGCGTCCACTAGGAAGCTCAGCTCGTTGCACAGGGTCTCGTGCCTGTAGGACAAACGGATCTGCGCCACGTTGGTCCTCCGGATGTCGTTCCCCTCCGGTCCGTCCTTCAGGTAGTTCGCTCCCAAAAAGTGCTTCTTCTCCTGGGTGAGAAAAGGATGTCTCACCTCACCTCTGCGAGTGCTGTGTACCCCAGTGCTATCTCAGTATAAAGTCACTAGGCAGCCTGTGCAGGATCCAGCACTTAAATTCTATCATCAGTCAACACTGACTCCTCGTGCACCTTATAGGTATACCTATACAAAGTCTTATCTCTCTGTAACGCAGATAACATGGAAGCCGGTAGGCCGCTAAGATGACTTTACTTTACCTGGTGAGACAGGCCGCTCTGCAGCACGCTGTTCCTAGCGATCTCGCATACGTCGCAGGTGCTGAGCTTCCACAGCTGCGCCGCGATGGCGTACTCCTCCATCAGCGCCTCCTGCAGAGCAGGTACAGCATCGCGCTCATGATTCCCGATGCCCCCATATTGATGGCTACGGGGAGGTGGAAGCTTTACTGAAGCTCGTTCCCCTGATCGGCCATACCTTCACGCACCCTCCAATAAGGACGTGCCCTCAGACGAGAGTCTGGCCTGAGAGTCTCCCTCACCTTGGTGTAGTGGAACTGCATGGGGTCGTCCGTGGAGAGGGACACACACAGCCCCTTGTGGAGGAACTCCCTCAGTGGATTCTTTGAGTACTCCAGGAAAAGGCTGTTGTTGCTGAGCGGGGACATGGCGATGGGCACCTGGGCCAGGTAGTACAGGTACTGCAGCACAGGACTCTGGGAGCAGAAAGCCAGTTCCGGTTTGAGCCACACTATACCCAGCTTTAGTCTGTGCATAACAATTTGAAATATATAAATGACTGTCTTTGAACAGTGTTTCCTAAACACATTAATCAGATGAAAAGAAGGAGGTGGTTAGAACACTGCACTAAGCGAAAGGCAGGGAGGCCCCAGCGTACCTTCTTGAGGTTGAGGCCGTGGGAGATGTTGTCAGCGGTCAGGAAGGCGGATACTAGGTGGGTAATGGAGCCAGCCTCACCACAATGTGGGCGGAACTGAAAAGTACTGAGCCCTCGCTCCCTAGAAACGGACAGGGGACCGCCAATCAAAGAGAGAGCTTGTGTAAAACGGTTAAGTGCAGCTCTGCAGGCAAAACGTTTTTTGCATACATGAACTGTAACTGGTAAGCGGTTCTGATGCATTGCAATCCGTAGCACAGAGTGGAAAAACTTGCCATTTTGAGCGCTGTTCCCACGTCGGATTATACTAAGCCCCTTTAAATCCAACAACCGCATTAATAGAAGAACTGAAGTAATCGCTAAATCCCTCCCAGGTCTCAGGGGGATTTGATGGACAGATGGGGTCAGTCACTTACTTCCGGAGGTTGTTGAGCACCATGATGTTGGCGTACATGTGGAAAAGGTAGTAGCTGTAGGGTGGGTTGTCGTTGGAGGTCCACTGCTCAGGTTTGGGGCTCTTGTAGGAGAACATGTGGTCACTGTGCTTGGACTCGTCATCCACGCTGTCAAAGCCGGTCACCTGCATGGTAATAGGTAATCATGGTAATGTTCAAATGTTCAAAATGTAGGGCTAATGTGACGCTGTTCTGCAGAAGCCTGTGCTCTGATGAATGTAAAAGAAATGTGAAAAGCCCCATGTTTTTCTTTTTCCATTGTACATTTAAAAACCTTCTTTATGAGAATGAAAAGATTTTAAGCAGTTTTACATGGACTTGCTGTTCATACTCACATATTTCAAAAAGATGTGCAACTCCTTGTGCTTTTGGGGGTTAACTGTGGCTTCAAAAAGAGGAAGGAAAATGTTCTCCAGCATCTTTGCAAAGTTAGGTATTATTTTTCTTGACTTGAAAATGTCACTGAAACAAATAAACAACATTTAGTCAATTTTCTTAAACCTTCTGCAAAAGGAGATTCTTAAAAAATATAGGATATGCAATAAAATTAAGAATGTAAAGTTATTTACTGTAATTAACGTGAATAACTATGTGACACATAATCGGTATGTTTGTTCAGTACATGTTTTGAAACTACTGAAAGCCCACAATCCTCAAAGCTGTGAGCCATTCCTTGTATAGGAGCAAGGCCTGTCAATCAAGGTGACAACTGACAGGGACTAAGGGGGAACATCCTAATTTTGAGCACTGATATTAAAAGTTTCACTGGACCGGAGCACTTACTATATCCTAGGCACCTGGATGATCCGGAGTGACAAGGTGACAACTGACAGGGACTAAGGGGGAACATCCTAATTTTGAGCACTGATATTAAAAGTTTCACTGGACCGGAGCACTCACTATATCCTAGGCACCTGGATGATCCACAGCATGTTGGGGGAGTGCACCTTCTGTTGGATGAACCAGTGGGACAAACTCTCCCATTCGTCGGGAGATCGCCCGTAGATGGAGAGCCGTGGCTCTGCATGCTGATACTTACTCTCCTCGAGGCCATGAGCCACTTCCTGTCAGGAACAGCCGTAAAGAATACATCTTCAAACTTTAAAGATTTAGGAAGAAATTTGATTCTGAAATATTGTCACTCGCGCAGGGTACTGTAACGTACATTGTTGCATAATTGTTGAATTAAACATTTGAACAGTGAATTTTCTTCCTCCCTAAGTAAATGAATTCCTCCTCTCCAGCCTCTTGTCTACCCTCATCAGCAGACGAAAGAAAGTTGACTTTAAGGTAAAGGTAAAGGGGTAAAGGGGGTGTGGACGTCAAGACATTTATAGACCCTCTTCAGGAACCAGTCGCCTTCACTCCTCCAAGCTGGAAGGCTGGAACCCCAACCCCATCAATCACAGGTGACTGTGATCAGGCTCTGTCAATTTGAACTGAACGGGTACCCAATCCTAGTTCATACTGTACGTGGAACCTGTGCAAACTAGAGGTGGATGGGTGGTTGTGAACTAAGTCTCCTAAATAGACTAAATTGACCCCAGTTTGCTAAGAATCTCGTACCTTAATCAGACGCGCAAAGTATTCCCCTTGTATGTGGTTGTCGGTCTTCAGGTAGATCTCTCTGAGTTCACTGGCCCCCACGGGGTTGTATTTGGAATTGAATTTGTCAAAACGATGGAACGTCTGTCTCCCCTAAAAAGTTATATAAAACCCAATAAACGTCCAATGTTGCCAATGGGGATGAAAATGATGATAGTCAGGGTTTACAAACTGGGTCTTTTTTGCGACTTTATTCATCAGTCTTATCTGGCTAGCTTCCCTACAAATGCTTCTTTATCATCGGTGGCTCAGGGCTAGCGTCCCTACAAACACTTCTTTATCATAGGTGGCTCAGGGCTAGCGTCCCTACAAACACTTCTTTATCAT
>JAOYSI010005110.1:0-13388 GCA_025775065.1 Hiodon alosoides
GGGGGGGTTGTTGTTGGTTGTGTGTGTGTCGAGAGCGGACACCACATTTAAGGTGGTGAGGCTTGGGACTGGTAAGACCCAGTCATACTACTGGACCCATTCTCTCAGCCCTACAACCTAGTGCTTTTTCCTTTACTTACATCTCGGGTGTTTTTGTCTGCAAGTTCTTATGATTGTAAATTGTACGTTTACATTTTTTCTTCTCATTCATGTCTCCTTTTTCTCCTTCCACCACCACCCCTCCCCCTCTTCACCCTTTCCAAATAGGTCTTTGAAAATCTGCACCCCGGGCAGACGGGAGGAGGCCCCCATGACACCAAAGCGTACCCCTGTGAGATTTGGCCTTTAAAAATTCCAGCCGGGCCTGTTGTGACCAGCGCACGGCCTCCCTGTTAGAGGCCCAGAAGCGTTCTTCTCCTCTTCCTCCTCGCTACCCACTACGGTGATAAAAGTTCTGTTTGAAAAGCCCCGGCATGAATCGTTTGTCATTTTAGCCACTTGTTCGCAGGTAGTTCTCTCTCACTACCAACAGAGGGAGCGCGTGTATAAGACATGAAGGTCTAGCTAGTGTTCTCGCTCCCGTAGTTAAATTAACACACACCAACATTATAAACATGCACTTTTCTAAATCCCTGTGATATGGAGAACAATTGTAATTTCTTTTCTTCAGTTTTTTTTTTTTTTTTTACTGCCTTGGTTTCAGGAACGTATTTGTTTTACCAGATTTTTTTTTAAAGGAAATCCAGTTTCTTATGGTCCCATCCCATCAGTTTATTTTAAATATGTGCTGTAAATCCTGTTGCCAGACACACTGGAATTCTGTGGGGTTAGGGTTCTTAAAAACTGATTTCTGTATTTCCTTCCTTTCTGAATGTAATTTGTTCCATTACAATGCAAGCTGTTTTTAAATGTTTAAAGTCTGTTTTGAATGGCTGAACTGTCATCGATTTAAGTTTCTCCAGGTCCGTTGAAATGCTGTTGCCCAGTCTTAAATCATGTTGTCAGAAACATTATCAGAGAAACTGGTAAACACTTTTCTCCCTGAACCCCCCCTATTGACCCGATACCGGTAAACAGGTTGGAAAGAGGACACTGTGCTGTTCGTTTGCTAGGTAAATCCCACTTCACCCAGGCCATTGTCTCTGAAGCACGTTTTTCAGTCACACTCACCACACGAATGTCTCAGATCTGCCTGTGGGTCAGGTGTAAATCATATCCCCTTCCTACTTCCACCCTCATCCACCATCATATTTTAATTGTATTCAAGCCTAGTTGTACCTGCATTGAATATGGGCATTTTAAGACCTATCCTTTAGTCTGCATTAGCTACAATGTTAGCTTCTCAATAGTACAGCTGAGCTTGAATGGATTCTGTTAAGAAACTACTTAGCGTTCACAGTAAACAGTCTCGTATTCCTTAATGGACTGTGTGTTTGAGAGAGAGCCCAGGAGGGGTGTATGGCTGGATATTCCTTCTTGCAGCCCTTGTAAAAGGGTTTTGCTATGTCTAATTCCGTGTGTCTTTGTTTTCTGACTTGTAATGGTGTTTAAATGGGCCACTAGTCCTTTGTCTTGTAGGCGTTGTCGGGAAACGGAACAATTGGAAAATAAAGAAACCCAGTGGCTATGTAAATCACTCGGTATTCAAAGAGCTGTATGACTTTCCTATGTCCTTATTTCAATTTTTGTATTTGATTTAGTTGCTGTGATGTCACGGCATGATGGTTTTGTAAATGTGAAATTGTGCTAGTTACATTCACTTTTCTGCTTCCGTCTCTTGGCTACCGTTTAATAAAAGGGTTTTGTTTTTATAAAGCTGAGGGTATTTCTCCAACCCCCCCCCCCCCCCAGTAACATACCTCCACTGTCTGTGATAAAACCTTTCTGTGGAAATCTTAATACGCTACCTTAGCTGTGCTTTTCCATCACTGACCCCAGTGGGTGTGGGTGAGTGGTGACTGACGGTGTTCACATGGTGTGGCCCCCCCAATCGTGGCCCCCCCCCAAGGATGTGGTCACTCACCGGTATTCCGCTTCGCAGGCTAACTTCACCGCTGATGACACACACTGTGGTGGGGAGAGGGGCAATGTAACCTCACTCATTTCAATACATACACAACTTCTGTCTGGGATTCGCTCATTAGTGCCACCGGTGGAAGGACAGGCTCGCGTTTTAATTAATTCCCCTTTCCCAGTAGCCCCCGAGGCTCCGCCAAGGCGATTCAATTACCTGCCACAGCCGGCGAATATTTAATCAGCCGCTGATCGGGCAGAAAGGTGAGGTGACACTTTCCAATTATTATTATGATGAATGACCATGCCTGGCCAAACAAAATGTCGACCTTAGTCTCTCTCCAAATGTTTTCTCCTCTCAGCTACGGTCGGCCGGGGTGCCACATCCATCTTTTCTTGGGGTGGGTGGCTATATGAGAGGGGTGGGTGGGAGGGCCATTGATTTCATTTGAAACAGTCAGCAGGTTGTGAAAATGGCTTCCGTCAGAATTGAGATCTTCTTGTGATAGAAGCGATGCGTTTGGTGCAAGGACGAGACTTGAGTGGTTTTAAGGGATGAAATATTTGAAATAAAATGATGGGACACGCACACACACAATGGTGCATCAAAACCAAGTGGTGGATTATCTCTGAGTTCCGAGGCCATTCAAGGCCTTAGTCAAGAACATCTACGGTGTGTCATTTATGATGTGTGAAAATGTTTTGTTTTATTAAAGGGCCACATAAAGTAACTAAGACTGTCACTTCTTCTGTTACATGCAAAGTCCCGTATGACAACTTGAGCTTATTTCTGTGTCTTACTCCTCGGTCGGTTTGCTTCCCCTCTCATCTTCATGATCATTGCGATACGACAGCCTCCTCTCAGGTTCCCTGAACTGGCTTGATTGAGATCACACTGGCAGAACTTTGATTGCACCCACCTCCGGTAATGAGAGCCTGACGTTCTATCCATGATTGGCCCGCCGTCACCTTTGAGAGAATTTCAAAGAAGATGGGCCACCTGGGTTTCTGCTTTAGCCTATGTTGGTTGCTCAGGTTGGGTTTGCAGCGAGAATTAAGGTTTCATTTGGAGGAACAGTACCGTGCCTTGAACTGCAGGGAGAGAGATCGCCATACACAAAACACTGTGCATATGCTTGTGCCGGCAGGAACAGACCCACAAAGGAGATTAATGGGACAAACGGCAGTCCCAACTGCTCTTTTAATTAACTGCAATCTAGTAATCGCTTTCGGACAAAGGTACGAGGGAAAGCATCTTTTTGTTTCTCCACACCAGCCCAGTAATGAACGGGGCCTCGGGGACCCAATTACGTCCAGGGCTGCATCAGAGACAAGGCAGGCCCTGCTGGAAACTGAATTTGAACATCTCATCCAATCCCTCCACCCCTACTGGGCGAGGCCAGTTGAGTCCCCCTGCCCCTCCCTCCCTGTTCGGTGGCCGAGGTGTCGTAGGAGAACGAGCATTCTGAGTCACCGACTTCTGCTTCAGCAAGACCCAAAAAAAAGGCTGTGGTGTCTATAGAGAGGTGATGCGTGATTTAGCCTCTCTGGGGTGACAGTCTGTTCTGTGCAACAAGGAGGCCACGCTTTGTCCCTTTTCAGTGTGCCTGTAGGGTCTTGAACAAGGGAATAAAGTTTTCAATTCAGACTGTTTACCTTTACTTGTAGAGTCAATAAGAAGAATTCTGTTGTAGTCAAAACTGGGCTGGCCGTTCTGTTTTTCTTTTTCGCTTCAAGCAAAAACAAAAACAAAACACGACCTTAAGTATGACTGCACACGGTAAAGTGTCCAGAAGGTCATTTGTGAAATGAGTTACTAGATGTCAATTATTGGCAGAGCACGTCTGTCGGCAGTGAGAGGGTACATGATTAAAAGTTGTAGAGGCCTCAGTTTTGAGCTGCTTTATTCTTTTAGCAGACTCTCTTATTCAGAGTGACGTTCAGAAGTGCCTCTGTGGGATGTAAAGACCAGGCTACTCTGGCTGACAGTTAAGTGTCACATGAAGGTACATTGACAAGTGCTGCTTGAGGAAAAATGCTATAATATATATATATATATATATATATACACTGTTCAGACTTGCTTTAACCAAGGCAAAAAAAGTATACATTTGTGCGACAAACAATAAAGACCCGTCCATAACTGGCTCATGGAGGGAAAAGCTACAAGCAGTCTTACAGATGAAGTGAGCATCATAGAACTTCCATCTGTTCCCACTGGCTCTCTGTCTAAGGCATGCAAAGCCCCACAATGACCAGAGCTCAGAGCCCGGCCCCTGTGTTTGTTACCCATTCGACTGAAGGGCAGAGTGTTTCATGATTTATCCAAGAGCTAAAACGTCAAAGGAATATCACACGCGCCACGTGACATGCACTTTTTTTTTCAATGGAAGATGTCGATTGTGAACAATGGTCTTGACAAGATGTTACCATTTGGAGTTGGGGGGGGGGGGGGGGGTCGTGTTGGGGCGCACAACAATATTTTTAAATGTTTGCTGTTATCACGAGAGGGCTTTAATCCTAAAGAGAAAAACTGAATTGTTTTGAGATCTACATGATGTGACCTTTCAAGCAGGAAAAAAAGTGTACATTTGTGTACTAAATGTATGAAAGCTTTTTCCAGTGGAATATTCTCAGGATACACGTGATTCTGTACGGCTGTCCAAGGTATGCCCTGCACATTTGCACACATGCCTCTACATCATTGTATAGGCATGCTATGTCGGAGGGCACAGATGGTGTGCGCAGAGTCAGTGGATTGTCAGTTACGGCGAAATCACCCTTAAATGGCGCGCTCGGGGAAAACCAGAACATTAATAACAATTATTGGCGTTCTTTAGTTTCCTCGGACACCTTAAGTGTCGGGTATTGACTGCCGCACTGGAGAGAATGTTGCCTATTGATTTCGCCCGGGCAGAAAGAGATGGCCTACTCTTCCTCTAAGTCCTGGATTAATCCTCGCCAGTGCACTAGTGCCGGCTGCTCGATACCATCGACTGAAACCCGCTTCAAAAACTTCCCCTCCCCGGAGACTGTCGCAGGCACGTTGCTCCGGGCGGGCGTGGATCGGTGGGAAGCGGGACACGAATCGCCTTGGCATGGGGCACGGCTCAGCAGGGCACAGGCTACAGCTGTAGGAATGCAGTGTAGAATAAGGAGTTTCTTCCAGTGCTCTTCTGGTCACAAATGAGCTGGATTAAAACCTGTGTTCAGCTCAGTCTATGCTTGTGTGTAGGTCTTCACTAACTGAGCCACTCGGGATGCCGGCTCATAGGGCTTAGTAGGGCTACTCTTGTGTGTAGGTCTTTACTAACTGAGCCACTCGGGATGCCGGCTCACAGGGCTTAGTAGGGCTACTCTTGTGTGTAGGTCTTTACTAACTGAGCCACTCGGGATGCCGGCTCACAGGGCTTAGTAGGGCTACTCTTGTGTGTAGGTCTTTACTAACTGAGCCACTCAGGATGCCGGCTCACAGGGCTTAGTAGGGCTACTCTTGTGCAAGGGTCTTTACCGACTGAGCCACTCGGGAGGCCTGTTCAGGGAAAATTTTAATAGTTTTAATTGAGTTATTATGCAGTACGGATGGTTCAAGCTCCTAGCTCCAAGGGTCCAAGCTCAGCAACACATGGTGGAGTATAACCTTAGACCACAAACAACTGTTCTGCCTTCACTGCCTAGCAACTTCCTGGAGTGTTGAGGGGGAGAGAGTCGGTTTTACCATTACAGTATCCGTTCTACCCACCTTTACAGAATCAGCCTTACCCACCATAACATTATCCGTTCTACCCACCTTTACAGAATCAGCCTTACCCACCACAACAGCATTTATTCTACACGCTGTTACAGAATCAACCTTACCCACCATAACATTATTTCTTTGTAGAATATATTTCCAAAAAGAATATTCCAAAAATATTACTTTGTTCCGGTACCTCATTGCCATAAATCTCGGTTTTATTCTGTCCCATCAGTGTCCTCTCGTTTCAGAGCTCTGTGTTTGCCATGTGCTCATGGACGGTTATAATTGAATGCTTAATGTTTGCTTTTTTTTTTTGTTATTGCACATTCCACTGGGATAAACAGCATCCCCAAAATATGCGTCAACAGATAATTAGCAGAGGAAATGATCAGAAGCATGAATTATAATCCACGTTATTGCCATCAAGATTTTTAATCACGGGAGTGAGACAGATCCGGACGAACACAGGAATAAGCTCATCAAACAAAGCTTTGCAGATGTGCAGTGAATGAAATAAGTCAATCATTTTAATGTGAGAGCCCGGCTCCGAAGAGAATCCATAAGCAATTATGATTTCATGCGGGGAAAGTGAATGAGCACGGTGTGCAATTAAACAGGGCCCCGTTCTGCTGGAGCTGAAAGTGAGGGCTGTGGAAATGAGCAGTGTGTGTGTGTGTGTGTTTTTTTTAGTGTATATGCATTTGTTTGGGTGTGTGTTGGGCTGTGTTACTTTTAGCAGCTATTTAAGATTTAGTCTTAGTCTTTTCACCGAAACATCTTTTAGCATCAGTCGCATTTTAGCTGGTCAACCTTTCGTGGTTTTAGTCATTACACATCGACTAAAACGCTGGAGGTTTTAGTCGCGTCTATTTTATTAACTTTTTTGTGATGTATGTTTTTATTTTACGTAGTCATTATTTCAGATTCCCTCCTCAGATAATTTGATGCACTCTACGACATTTGGTACACCTGATTAAACTATTGATGTACTGCTAATTAGTTCAATCAGTTGTGCTAGTTCTGGAAAACATTTTAAATGTGGAATGGCTGAGGGTCTCTGGGGAAAACCACTTGACAGGCTCCTAGAGACTGCTACTGTAAATTAATTAATTAATGAAAAACATACAACATTATCGGACTGTTGAGGTCAAATTTATTTTCAGATTATTTTCAATCATATCGCACAAAACAAAGTAGTATTTTTTTTAAGTAAGGTTACATGCTATAGCACACAGGTGTCCAATCAATTGTCAGAGAGTGTGTGTAAGAGGGAGTGTGTGTGACTTTGTGTATATCTGGAGTGGACCAGAGACATTCAAACCGATGGACAGCTGTAAGACAGACAGACAAAGGTCTTGGAACCCAGCCATTGCGCCAGTTGAAGCTATTAACTGTTCAGACATATAGAGGAGAGGTGATGGCGTGAAAGGTTGCAGACCAAAGCACTTTTGCTTCACTGCATTAAAAGCCTGGTCCAGAGCTCTACCTTTGCGTGAAAAATATATAGATTGCCTCCCAGAATGATAGCTGCTCAAAGCTGTTTTTTTTTCTTCTTCTTTCTAATAACAGCCATCCCAAGCACCGCTTTACTCTGCAATAGATAACTTCCGCTTGGGAAAGCGAACAATATGAATATTTCATTCGCTGACATCCAAAAAAAAAAAAAAAAAGCCGGCTTTCCGCCAATCCAAGGAGTTTCTAATAGGAAGTGAACTGGAAATAAAATCTGTTAATGAACAATGTGCTTTCGGAGAAGAGCATTTTTACGGAATATACATATACTATTTGCTATAAATATTTAAGTGAGACTCGAACATCAGGCTTTCTACACAACAGGACGCTCAGGCAAAAGCAACCAGATCCTTATCTATATCAGATCTGTATCAAACTCTTCACAGTCGTGTACATGAGTGAGAGACAGAGAGAAATAACTGTTAGAAATTTGGCAACATGCATGAATTATCTTAACAAAGCGATGTTGTTGTCTGTGATTCTGTGATCTATCGTCCCGTAACGTTAGCAGTGACGCCGCTTCCCGTTGATTTCCCGACCTCCCCACTCCAGACCCCACGCGCCACTCAAGGCTCTATCCATATGCATGCGCACACACCCATGGAGTGGGAGTTCAGTCCCGACAGATTAGTGCCGTGCTCGGTCTGCGTGTTGAGAGCTTCCTGATGAGAATTAATGAAAGCTGGGGAGCCATGCGTAATGAGTGCCAATCAGAGCATCTGCAGCCGCTCCCCCCGCGCTGAGCAATACACCACCCGGACGGAAGCAGCTCCCGCCCCCCACCCTTTCTGATCGAATCTACTGTTCATTCATTTCTATTTACTGGCGGCCCACTTTGAGGATTTCGCTGAGTGTTAGCGGAGCGCTGGGGTGACTCGGCTAGCCGTCCTGCTGGTCGCATTCCGCACTCTGTGTGTGCAGTCATTTCACACTTCGTAGGTTTTTCACGGAGAGAAATTATTCAGCCAGCGCTGTACCGGTTGCTCCCTTGAACATTCGTTTTAGTTTGGGCATTTGATCGAACCACCTCGACTTCTCTTCTCTTCCTGTTTGTGTATGTTGCCGCGAGTCAGCATATATGCTCAAGAATCATTTTTTAAATCAACTTCTGATAGGTTTCCTATGGGGGTTGTGAGGTTCAGTGCTTGAGTTTGAGAGATGATGGGTGATAGAGTTCAGGCCTTTGAAAAAACAGCAAAACTATGAGAAAGGAGGGTAAATTATATAGGAAGAGCTAACACCTAAGTGATTGGAGTCAAACCACCGGAAAAAGCCAATTACTTTCTCTCCCTAAAAAATAAATTATTGGCAAACTTCTGTTTACAAATAGTTTTTATAATTTTTATTAAAGATTTAAATAAAGATTTACTTAAGTTTGAAAACCATATTTGAACCTATGAAACTACACCACTAGCTTGCAAGACTGTATAACAACAATACAACAACCACAAAAACAACAAAAATAAACGTTCGATATGAACAACAAATTAAACTTCTTTAGCAACCTAACCCATTATGATCATTCATTTATTAATCAAAACACATCACCTGTCTAAAATTTGTTTAAGTGAAGAAAATCAGCTTTGCAGTGCTCACACCGAGACTGTTGTCATGCCCAGGCCGAAACACCAGGTCTGCCCTGAAGGTCATAAAACAACGAAACACAATCTGGTCTCGGTCAGAAGACCTTCATCCGACTGGCAACCTCTGGAGGAGTGAGCTGGGCTCAAAGGGCACCCCTGTGGAGACGGAAAGGCCCTCGCTCGGCTGTGCCCGATAAGCGGCCAATTCTCCTGCTTTCATCCACGGCCCTCGCGAGGGGTGGGAGGTTTTCCGCTCCACTGCAGAAATGCATCTTCTGTGTTAACAGGCCGTGGGCGGCTGGGCTGGCCAGTGAGGAGGCAGGGTCCCTGAATGCGGGCAGAGCGCAGTGCACCCCCCCAACGAGCTCCCAACACGCCCTGTGCCTCGCCGCAGGCTGTTAGAGTGCAGGACAGGGAGATGAAGAAAGCGCTGGAAACGCACCGTGTTGCATTAACGCCCAAATTCCGAAGACCGATAGACCAAAATAATGACAAATAAATAAAAAAAACAGCACGGCCAGGGATTTGTGACATCAATCTGCAAGCTTCTCTCTGCTCTCAGCTATCCCCCCCTCCTGCTCCCCACCAACCTCGATTTCACAGCCCAACGACATGGGCCATTAGCCACTGAAACCCATACATGGCTATGCTAATCCCACCACGACAGATAGCCCGTTCGATCCAGCAAAGCTTTCAGAAAAGTTCCACAAGCCAAACTTTAAACTCCTGCAGTCAATCATATTTGTGAGTTAATATTGATGGATTTATCTGGCCTTCCAGCTCTATGAGTTTAGAGGAAGCGCTTCCCCCTGATTCTGCTACCACTTCTGCGATCCTTCGCGTATGTTGCAGTAAGTGCACAAGTGATGGACTTGATGCCATTCATTCATATTCACGGGATAAAAGCAAGGCACAAAATCTGCACTGGAGTAAGACAATTAACTATAAATACTGGACATGTCTCCCGCTGAGCTCATCCTGAATCTGGTTTGATTGAGCAGTCAGTTGAACACTGCTGTTTGTTTAACATCCCTGAACCAGGGGTCTAAAGGAAAATGGTTTAAACAAAAAAATAGTTTATTTAACCTATTAAAGAGCTGTTCTGAGCTCCTTAAATTAGTTATTCAAGATCGATTTGTTAAACGAATAATTGTATTGTGGAGGAAATTAGCTAAACAAGTAATTATACACACACATTCCTGTTCTCTATCTTTTATACCGGGGCAGGGGTACCTAACACTAGCCCTCAAGGGCAACAGTGTCTGCAGGTTTCCACCACTCCTCTTAATCGTTCCATTGACATCATTATTTGGATTAGGAATAATCTCACCTGGTGCTTTTAGGTCTAAGTCTGATGCTAATTGAGTGGTGGCTCAAAAACCCCCAGACAATGAGGCCCTCAAGGACCACGGCTGAGTACCCCTGCTCTAGGCGATACAATACAAGTGAAGCTGCGTCCTCAATAGTGAGATGGCTGGATGAGCCACACACGCAGTACTTCAACAGCTTTAGTACAGAACAATGAACGTCTCTTGTTCATGGCTCGTATCCCATTCATACAGCAACAGTCCAAGGGTCCAATCACTCTGTGGATCAGCTGGCAGGTTGACATGGTACTCTTCTAGCTCAAAATAACTGCAAGGCTAAAAAACATGTACAATAGCAATCATTTTAGGGAGCTTTTGTCTGTCGCCTTTTGATGTCAAGAAAACAGTTTAAAATGTTTGTGAAAAATCTTTTAGCATCCTGTGGTTAGCCGTATCCCCTGTCTGTCTGCTGGAGCTGGATAAATAGTAACAAGCACCTGCAAGCAAGCCCTTTGTCCCCATGGGACAGTTCCACACAATTATCTTGATACCCCAATGTCGCTTGGCTCCAAAGGAACGCTAAAAAAATATGAATATAAGAATTCAAATAATGCAGTTATTAAATGACAATCCAGCTGTGTACAATGCGGTCTGACAGTAGGCGTCAGGCCCCCACAGTGAGTTACTGACATTTGCAGAATTGTCCTACACAGCCCCCACCCCAGTGACCTTTACGCTGACTGAGAGGAAGGCCAAGCGGAATACAGGAGCCAGGCAATAACATACAATGAAAGACCCGAGACGTAGTTAAAGTCAGTCTTCAGTGGAGTGAGGGCACAGATTACATTAATTTACGGTGGCTAGCAATGCATTAGCTCCCTTCCCAACCCCACGTCCTCAACCCCCATGTGATCGCTCCATAACTGGGGTGCACTTGAAATCTCCCCTCCCCTATGTTCTAGAGGGCCTGCTCACAGAGTAAATGACACAGATGCTCTTCTTAATAAACCATTTAGGGGGCCAGAGAAAAGCCTGCTCCTTGCAAACTTGCAAAAGTTTTAGCTCTTTTTATGAAAATATAATAAAATAAAAACCTAAAACTTCCCTGGCTTAATTTGTGTAGGACCAGTATGCTGTGAGAGATTATGAATGTATCCATATACGCCACAGGAAAATATGTTTAGATAATGTTAGAATGTTTTATTAAGCAAATCAGGTGAGTTCTTACTCAAGGGTAAAAAAGCAGTTCTGTCCTGGGAATCAAAGATGAAACCAAGAGGTCACATGTCAAAATCCTTAAACATAGACAGAAATGCAAAAAACCTGGGAACGAAACATTTGACAAAAACAAGACGACACCCACTCAGTGCTTTTTGATAACCAATCCAAACACCCGCTATGTAGAAGGCCAGTTGCATCTGCAGAGATCTAATGTTCACAAGGGTTCTGCACCTTTTGACCTCTAACCTGTTGGTCCCGTCTCTTCCAGGCCATTCTGAGGGTAGAGCCCCTGGGGCGCTGCCGGGTGACCCTGTTCCGTCAAACAGGCCAATCATCTTTTCCTGCTGACAGACAGCCGTCACTCATACACATCACACATTGATTAATATCAGGGGGCTCTTCTCTCGTCTGCAACCAATTGGGAAATAAATAAATGAGAAATTGCTAAAATCTCAGCTTGCTATTAAAAGATTAAAGATAGATGAGGAGGTGGATGGGCAGCACTATCATATATGCATGATAGTTATTAAGATGGAATTAGGAAGATTAATTTTACAACATAATTGACTGGGAAACTTTTTGATCAGATTAATTTAACTTTTTAAAGATATGAATGTTTCGGATTTAATTTATTAACAGCTGAACAGTTGGCAGAGTTCCACACTTCTAGCTTCTCTCCCTTCGGCAGGTTAAAAAAAAAATTATTCATTTATAATTTATGGGATTTGACTCAAACATTCAAAAAACATTTAACTAAATCGCATCCTTGGGGTTAAAAGATAATTGCTTTGGTATCTGAGGAACAACTTCAAATCAAACGAGATTTAATTTATGAGTACTGCTGGATGTAGAGCTGTGGAGTAGATAGAGTTTCGAGGGAGAGGCGAGGGCCTTCTCAGGTACTGGCTGTTCTCAAATCACGATTTAAATATGCTCATTGGCAGTCTTAACTCGCAAAGAAAAGCACGGCTGGGAATTAGACTGTAATCGACGCAGCTCGACTAAAACCACAACGTAATTACACGATTCAACCGCCAGATAAGCATATTTTATTATCTTATGAGCTTACAAGTGAAATTGATGGTTACTAGTCATTACTGCCCGGAAAAAATGTGCTGTAAAACGCATATGCTGATATAATACGTATTAGTGTTTTAAAATGAATGCCCTAATCTACCATCAATAGGTTTCCGTTGGCTCACCAGGCAGTAGAGATGGTGACTTCATGCACATGCATATAGCTAGTCTTTCTGTTGATACCAGTCAGTCAGAAACAATCACTTTATTTGAAGTTGTCCCTTTGGCTCGGAAGTTGGCCTTCAATTTCATTTTGTCTGCTAACTTTGCTTAAACATGATGTTTTGAGAAGTTTTTTTAGCTTAGATATACCATTACGTATAGTCTGTTGGTTGGGCAAACTCGTTAAGAGCAGAAACACAAGGAGAGAAGGAAACTCCCCCAAAGGGCCTTCTGAAGACTCGCTAAGAAGCCTTGGCTTTTTAATCTTGTGGAAACTGGTGAAGTGCGTTTGTCTGAGTGGACACATGGACTGACATAAGAGCAGGTAGGAGCAGTCTAGGTGCATGAGCGACCAAAAAGGTGTATGGGTGTGTGAATGTGTCTGGGTGTTGTTGTGTGTGTGTTTTTGGAGGAACAATGTATGCATGTGTGAGTGTGTATATGGAGGGACAAAATCTATCTGTGTCTTTGTGTGAACCTGGTAGCGTAGGGGTAGGAGCATGAACGTATGGAGGGACAAAGTGTATGTATGTGTGTGTGAATTCCTCTCTTTATGTTAGTGTGCTCAGAGGGACAAAGTGTATGTATGTGTGTGTGAATTCCTCTCTTTATGTTAGTGTGCTCCGAGAGACAAAGTGTATGTATGTGTGTGTGAATTCCTCTCTTTATGTTAGTGTGCTCAGAGGGACAAAGTGTATGTATGTATGTGTGTGTGAATTCCTCTCTTTATGTTAGTGTGCTCAGAGGGACAAAGTGTATGTATGTGTGTGTGAA
>JAOYSI010005111.1:0-13772 GCA_025775065.1 Hiodon alosoides
CGCCCAGCGCGAGAGCGCGCGAGCGCGCGCGACAGCGCGAGACAGAGACAGAGAGAGCGAGAGCGAGAGAGAGAGAGAGAGAGAGAGAGAGAGAGAGAGAGAGATAGTGCAGCTTCAGAGGGGTAATAGCGCCGGCACGGAGCAGACATCACCCTGACAAAACTGAAGTGGACTGTAGGGGGCACTGTCTGTTCATAAAGGAGCAGCCTAACCCTGCACTTGGCTTTTGTGGAAAACAAAATCCCATGGCAGCTTCCGAAAAAGGAGCAGGTGTGCTAACCCCAGGGTCCGGAGTCCTTCCAATTAAGGCACATGGAGCTGAGCACATTCCTCCGCACTAACCTTGCTCCAGCACAGGGAAGCGGCCAAATTCATTTGGAGAGAAGCATGCAGCCTGCTCTGAGCCCCGTACTTAGTGCTGTTACATCTGGGCATTAGTCTGATTCAAAGGAACCGAAAGGGATAGAAAATTAACCTCTGCGCAGCATTCGGGTTCCTCTGTCTCACCACAGAGCTGACTACACAAAGCCGCAGCAAAGGAAGACAGACCTGGAGTAGAGAAAACCCGCGATGAAGCTCGGCTTCAGCCTACCGAGTAGCGGTGAGGAATCCGCTCACGCACACTCACACACACGGAAACAAACACAAAACCTCCCCGCAGTTGCTGAAACTTCACTACAAGTTCACAATGTCCGCCAAAACTTAGTAAAACCTGCATGCGAGGTAACGTGGCTAATAATTAACACAAACTTCAATTTTTTAAAACAAAGCGTATATAAATATACAATATTAATAAAGCTAAATATAATTCAGCAATGTTTTAAATGTTAATGTTTATTTTCCCCAATTAAAAAAAGACATGTGACTTATCGCAGGCGTGGGAAACTGCTGACAGGGACAGATAAGCATGCGGAGGAAAACAAGATTTTTAGAGTCTTTTAGGAGAAGGAACTCTGCAATAATGTATACCGACGGTCTTGTTTCACTGCTCCTCAAAGTTAGCTCTTGTCACTTCCAGCATGCAGACCCGACATGACAGTAGAAAGACAGAGAGAGAGAGACATCCAAATAACAACGTGGCCTAAATGAGCATTCACACGTACGCCTCCAGGAAGACTGGGTGCTATAACATTGGCCTTTCCCGCTCCATGTATCGAAAGCTTTCTGAGAGAACGGGCGTGAACAGGGACCTGTCTGTCTGGCGTGTATGCCCAAACTTTAATGAAGCAAATTTAGACAGAGTGCTTTCCGCTGATTTCATAGCTTTCTTCGCGCTTTGCTTCACTCTGATTCTCCTACATGAATCAATTATACTGGTGGTCTGCCAGCCCCTTTTCTGCTGTGTACTTCAGGCACAATTACTCCAGCGTCCAGAGATTGAGGAAATATAGTTTTCAGCCTTTCTTTTGGCAACCAAAAAAGACCTTTAAGTCTGTAACTCAATTCTGTTCTATATATATATATTGAGTTACAGACTTAAAATTGTCAAAGGCTATTCCAGACATTTAAAAAAAAAACTTTCCTAATATATTATTTAAAATTAATATTGAAAACAGGTGACATAATTCAAGGAACACATGTTCTGACTTAATGCTGTTTCTATTTCAAACAACTGACATTCATGATGAAGGGCGATCATGTGACCTTTCCTTTATAGGGTCCTGGTCAGTATGTGGTCCACCTTGCCCCAGAATTCCTCCACTGATGGCCCTTTTTACTAGGCAAGATTATAAATTATTATATTGTAAACAGCACTATAAAGGATGGCAGCACTATATTAGATTATTAAAATATAAATTGGAGCTTTGAGATGACTGTTAAAGAAAGCGAAAAGCAAGCTTAAAAGGGGCAGGAGAGAAATGCGTTTTTTTTTATTCACGATCCCGAGCTGTTTAACTTCTCGACTCAAAGCACCGTTACTGATGAGCTGCACTGAAGAGCCCCAAACAGGGCCAAACAAAGCAGTTACTGGGCTATGGATTCGAACGCCGAGATTGTGAAAGCCAAAAGGTGACTTTCACGCGACTGGATTGCCTTTTTGTAAACGATAACTTACATAGTTCCCTTCTAGGATTTATACTGATTTATACTATTTATACAGGCCTACAGTGGTCTAGTACTTTGAATTAGAGTAAAATATTTGCTAGTGCAGAAGACCAAGCTGACTATCTACCTGTCAGCTGTTTGTGGACTGGGTGGTGATTGCGACACAGCTTGTCGCTGACCATTCCCCTGGCTGATTACTCTCGGAGACGCTGCACCCAGCCAGTCCTCTACTGTAAACAAGATTCACATGATGGTTAATCGCTTCAGTGTTCCCAATTACTCTCCACCAATCAGAGCCAAGTTAAAATAAAGTGAAAAAAGTATCCATTGGCTCCCCTTTCCGCTCATCCCTTGGCATCTTCACCCTGGCCCTCTACAGAGGTCTCTCTCTCTCGAACCCCCCATCTGGGTCCCCTACGTTGGCTTTCGGAAGACTTGGTTTTTCCTTCTTTGACGCAGCTGTGACATCTGGGCTTCTATACAGCTAAACAAAAGTAAATTCAGGTCCTCACATTGGCAGCTTTAAAAGCAGGGAATGGGGTGGGGGGCGAGGGACTGAGCCCAGGTAATCCACTACTACTTTTCCCTTTACAAAGAACGCAGCCTGATGCATACTGAATTCACAATGGGGGAGTTCAAGGCGAGCCATTGAAGTTGGCTTTTCTCTCATTCTATATTACTTTTCCGAGTTACTGCTGACTGCCCGGGTGTGGAGCCGTGAGGGCAGGAGTCAGCACAGAAAGGGCGCAACCAGGAGCACAAAGTACGACCACATTCGGTGCAGAACTCTGGACAGTGCCCCAGGGCCAGCTACCTGGGCTGCAGCAGAGGGATATACACATTCAAAACATGTAGTCTTCCCTTGTCTGCTTCAATTAGTGGTGGGCAACAACGTACAAACGCTTAGAGTATTTGTCAACGTTTTGATATTAATAATGCCAATAAGTTTGAGTAGATATGTACGTCTAGACTAACAGTTATAAATAATTTGCACAGAGGAGATATTATTAGAGATTAGACGGAAAATGAATGATTAAGATAGCAATGGTGCATATATTCTCAAAGGCAGCTTGTTTGGTACATTAATATTCATTGATTAATGTAATCAATCATTACGGATAACAGCAGTGTACAAGAGATGCTGACTTTTATACGTTTTGTATTTTTAGAAATGTAACGACTTGTAAGCAATGGTAACTTATAAGTGTTATAAGTATATATAGTCTTATATAATATATAATATATATAATATATATAGTCTTGGCAGGCCAAAGTCAGTGAGATTGCCACAGAGCTGGGTCCAGGAGAATGCTCTGATCCAGGATTTCATTAGCACATTTAAGAACTTGCTATGGGAGACTGAGGTTATTGGTTTAAAATGTAGTTTTTCGCGCCCTCACGCCATTTCGAAAGAAGTGTGTTTAGGTTGTTATATGATTCAGTTTGTTTCTATCCTTTACATATTATAGGATTATTTAGCATTTGCCAATTTGTATTTTATTTTGTATTGGTTGCAGTTTTATTTAATGGATTCTGATCCCATGATGTTTCCATTCTGCATTACCTAAAGGAAGTCATTCTGTGCAAATGAAAGTGTTTAAAGAATGCCATGAACCATATTTTTCTATATTTAAGTTATACTCTAAAATCAGCTGGAGTATTGGTCCATTGTTAGGGACCTTAATAGGATGGATTGAAATTTTAATGTTGTTAGAGGTGGTATTCTGTGCACTGGAAAACTAGGTTAATTCTGTGAGCAACAAGTTGTCACAGAAGGTAAAGGATTTGAGATTTAATATTGTGTAATGTGTGTCCTGTTATGATTGGTAGTAACACTGGAAAGGTATTCTAAAGTTCGAAATAAAAAGACATTTCTTCGGGCGAGATAAGTTAAGGTTAAACATTTACTGTCGATAGAATGGTGGATTAGGGTGTGAGCATCCTCTGGGTCAGATGGGGACTGATAAATAGAAATCTATGTTTTCTTTAATCTGTACTCGATGGGTACAGGAAGCGGTTCGATTCTGGGGCACCGTCGGCGTTCTGCCCCTGATAAATGTGTTAACAGTAATGAGCCTTTATTTCCACAAGATTGGAAGAATAAATGTCTTTTTCATTAAATAAATTAGAAAAATAATTAGATAAATTATACCAAAGCTATACCTGTTCTTTGTGTGCCGCAATTTAATCTGTCTGAAGTTTGTGGAAGTTAGCACAGATTATTTAAGTCTATTACAACCCGGTTCCTAAACCCATAAAAAAGGAAGTGCTCTATAATTATGGTTTTAATTAAAACTTTTCTTAGAAATCTTAAAACGGCTTAATTAACCGAAAATCATACAACTTCCATAACTTACATTTTTGTGGTGCATGTGGGGGCAGACAGCCCAGGTCAGTGAGTTCCCCAGGCCGAGGTGCACCCCGGGCCCACCATCTCCTCTTCACTTCACCTCCCTGCTTTGCGTAATCAGCAGAGTAACGCTTTTTCTTCCCACTGAGGGGGATTTTGTGTCTGGTTGTTTGTTTCTTCGTCTCTCTTTTCATCTGTGACTTTCAAGGCCGTCGCGGCTCCCTCCACACTTCACCAGGAGACAGAGGAAGAAAGCAAAGAGCCCTTTCAAGGGAAGGGAAAAAGCGAGAAGGGGCGGCTAAGAAGGGCGAGAGGACGAGGAAAGTCAATCTGCCAGGGAGGGTGCACAGCGGGGATCGAGAATCACAAAGGGAGGTATGTACCCAGGCAGAAAGAAAGATGGTGCAAGGTAGGGCCAGTAGATGGCGTGCTGATTAGAGTGCTAGACGTACTAGACCAGGCGAGTGCCAGGATGCACTGGTGCAGCAGCAATGTGAGGAGATATCCTGATGTCTGGGTATGTAACACACCAGACAACAGTGGCTGGTAAGCGGATAAAATAACCATGATAAATTGCCAGAGAAGGGGAGAGGATGTGGAGGACGAGAGAGGGAATAGGAAAGGCCGTTCACCAAAGAATCTTAATAGCATGAGTTGCTGCTCTAACATGCAGCAATTTAAAAAAAAAAAGTATTCCATGGAAAATGTCACCATCTGTCAAATAATTGCAGTTTTAAAAGAAACTCTATCTCCACATCAGTAGAAGATACACCCCTCAATTAATGTGGAAGGCTGCTGAAGAATGTTGAACAAAAAAAATGTAAAAAGAGATTTTAACTATCTGTGTAAATGACACAAATGGTGCTGGGATATCACCGGGTCCTGACACAAATCGTTATTTCATCAGACAGTGCGTTTTTATCTCTTCAGTGCATATTTCACCACTCGGTGTGCCCCCATCCCCTGTGATTGTCATAATTACAGTACCAGTGAGCAAGAGGAGAGAGTTGTTATGTCTGTAACCAGGTGAAGAACTAAATCAAGGCAATCACACATTAAAAGGAAAAAAAAAAAACATCTTCCTTCTCGTCTAATGAGTTTGTCATTTATTTGTTTGCTGGTTAATTTATTTTCTTTTCTCCAGGGGCCAGGCGGAACTTGATTGTGGAGTTCTCGTGTTTTTTTTCGTTCCATCTCAATCGCTTACGCTCACGTTGATCCCCGGTGGCCTGGCGAATGCAGAGGAAACAGACTAAATATAAATCAAGCTGTTGACGAAGGTGGCGTCACCACACAAGGCCTGGGCGGTCCATTAACCCCTGAACGGCACGCGGCTCCGCCATCCCCCACCGCGCCAGGGCTGCTGGGAAAGGCGAAGTTGCCGCCGCGGTATCAAAGCAGGGGACCATTACCCGCACGCGTTCACATCTGATGCAGTGCCATTTTCACGTTGTATCGTAGGAGCCAGCCTCTGCTGGTAGACATAGCATCAGTTGCACTGATCTCACCAGAGCCCAACCAGAGTGTGAGAAACCTAACAATCACACCACTTTAAAACGATAAGTTTGATACAGTGAGATTTTGAGCTCTATCCCCTCCAGAGGGGTGTTATATCTGCCGTGACCATGGAGGGGAAGGAGGTCAATAGGGGAAGCGTGAAGCAGACTCCCTTGAGGGTGCCAGGTCCCATTTCTTCACAGACTTCGCCAAGGTGATAAAAGGTTCTGTTTATCGACCCGGCACACCAGAGCATGCCTTCCTGTTTTCTCCATCTCCTTTCTTTCTCCCCAAACATCTCAGCTCATTTCCCACCATTCCCATCCGGTGTTTACCACCGTCCCCTCATCTCTCTGCCCACTCGTCCCCTTCTCTCCCTCTTTCAGGTCCCTCTCGCATGGCACGCGGTGACTCCGCCCCGTCGATATTGGGCAGCCTTTACTTTGGCAGGCCCTCTCCTCTCCAGAGGCAGGAGAACTGCGGACCTGCGGACCTGCGGCAGACTTCTGCTGTCCAGTCCTGTTTCAAACAAAGTGCTTCTGATAACGTCTCAAAATCGAGAAACAGTAGAGCTAAACGTAAAAAACCAGATAGCAGTCCCTGCAGGATTCCGAGATTTTGCGATCGCATAACTCAAAGCAAAATCAACCGATCAGCGCATATTATGCCTGACCAATCACCGCACTTTTAGCGCAAAAAAGGGTCCAATCAAAAGTGGGTTCGTAATTTTTACTAATTACTGCACTGTTACCGTGGGAAGTGCCCTAACCCAAACACACGTCAACAAACTTTCCTCCCCCTGGTCTGACAGCGTATTCACGTGCGAAGATGATGGCTGACAGGCAGTAAAACGAACAGAAATCAATCTAATTTACCAACAAAAATAACAGCTAAAGACCGTGCGGAACAATTTCCAAATGTTTTACATGAAAAGGGGGGGGGTGTTTTGTGCTCGAACACAAGATAAAGCCGATAATGAACAGCTACTCTCAAAGCATAAGATAATGTCAGAACAGTTACCAGGG
Organism: Hiodon alosoides; assembly: GCA_025775065.1. NCBI lineage: Eukaryota > Metazoa > Chordata > Actinopteri > Hiodontiformes > Hiodontidae > Hiodon > Hiodon alosoides. The sequence continues at coordinate 6,919 of JAOYSI010005111.1, forward strand.
CAGCGGCAGATCACCATGACTGAAGTAGTAGCAGGGAAGACTGTGGCAAACGCTGAAAGAATCAAGGTGAGTGGCGTTTTACTCACACTTTTACTCCGCTAACTTTAGTTTAAGTAGGGTGGTCGGCACTCGGTTCTCCCCAGTCTGTCTATGGAGAGCACTGCGCAAAGCACCGAGTGCAATTTGTCAGCGTTGCCGTTTTAAACTCTCTGTAAAACTTAATACGGATCACGAAAGCACAATCTTTCAGAAATTGTAATACTGTTTAAAAAGTACATATCAACGACAATGGTCTATTTTTTTACGTTTTCTGTTCTTTTACGTTTTCTTTTCAGAAAAAATCAGAATCAAGTATTTTAAAACTGGCAAATATTTCATAAAAACATCAATTCAGATTCAAAAACATACATTTAAGCATGCAGTAGTAATTAAATAAAACAACAACGTTTAGTTTACTCTTAATTTTGCTTGTTGTGTCTCAATATATTGATCTCAAAACACCGCAGTTAAAAAAGGCAGTGGGAAAGGTAAAAGAATCATGTACCGAAACCAACGATTCCACAGTGGAGCAATTGATATGGAGGAGGATAGGAAGGATGAAATGGATGATTACATTGAGAGATAGGCCTGGATGAGCAAGGCCCTAGGTCACCCCCCACCTCTCGTTATGTTCAGAAAAAGAGCTGCGTTTGTTCAAAAAAAGAAACAGCCCAAAAGAGCACTTTGTCTCTAATTGTTTTCATGGAAGATGAACTTGAGATATAATATGTCTTAATTGCAGATTGGACCCCAGGTGTTTCTTTTGTCCTAGTTTAATCTTTTTTAGTACCTAAAAGTACCTTTAGTACCTTATGTATGGCAGAATTTCAGAAAAGCTGCCGCAAAATCTAGCATTTTTGGCCGCAGGAATCACAAAAAAAACATTGCGAAATCCTGGAGGGATAGAGCCGTTTAAATGTCATAGGTCACGCATTGACTGGGAAAAAGGAAAGAAAATAGGATATTAAGACTTTAGCAAGGCAAATGGGTTGTTCCTTTTCCTTACTTCTTACTGAACGAGTCCCTGAAGGTTTCTTACCTTTTTTATTCTTTAATGATGGGTGAAAAGTCACATGACAGTTGGCCCAGCCCCCTTCTGCGTGGAATTTAAGCATTAAAAATCCCATAATTATGTTAGGATAATAAGGGAAATGACCTGCTACTATTTTGACGCACAAGCATTATACAATTGTAACATAATGCATGCATGGCATGTGACTGTCCGCAATGCACTCATATCTGTCTTGCACAGCAACACACCCAATAGACGTCCAAGATGCTTTACAACATATTAAACGCTTTATAACTCTCTCGGTCGGCTACCCTGTTTTCCTCATTACAGTGGTTGTTACCACCTGACAGTAATAAACAAATGTATGTGACTAATATTTGGGCGACGTGTAGTTAAGGAACAGCACCTTTTGGGCCCCACAGCTGGCTACTTGATTTTCCTTCATGTCTGTGTATTTTTGATAGTAGTTTTTTAAGGTTCATACCATGATTGGAAGTGGCAGAGGGGCAGGGCTTCAAAACTCAACGAGTCCCACAGGGCCTTGGAGAGATGTTTTATGTTTCGAAAAGAAAAGTTGTTTTGCTTCTTGAATGAAATTGGGCAGTTATAAACAGGGAATACCATACATATGTTTGATACAGTATCATAATATCCAATATTTCAATTTTGTTCTGTTGTTTTCTGGAACATGCAAGGCATTTATGCTGCTTAAATGTTTGATTATTGTAATCCGCCCTGCAGCACAGGATGTTTCATCTGTAGCGTAGACAGATGGGCATAGGGCACTCTTTCAGCTTCCCATGTCTTCCATGAAATGTCATGTAGATGCTTTAACCTTGTCTGAATGATTTAAATTTTAAGCACTTCATCCCTGTTCAGGTTTGCTGGGATGTTTGTATTACACTGCTGCTCATTTGCATTGTCTCACTCAATTATTTCGCTTACATTTACCCACAAGTAAACAGCGAGGCAGACCGTGGCATGGCCAAAATGTTGTGACGCAATGCTATTTAGCTACTTAGCAGATGATCCTATTTAGAATGACATGTTTTATGCAGCTGGGGTATTTACTGAACGAAGTCCTGTGCCTTACCCAACATGCACTTGCTGGAGTTAGTCTCTTTTTTTATTAAGACCTGATGTCCATTAGTGATTCCCAGGGTGCAAAGATAGTAGGCTTATCCAAGACTGGCTTCCACCTCTGTGACTCAGGGGGTTGAATACATCTCTATATGTCTTTTATATATATAAACAGACAACAACGGCATGAACTGAAAGGGACTTGCTCTGGTAGGAAACCTTATTATAAACAAAGAAATTCTGGAAATGTGATTTTCAGGTCGCTATTTCCTGTTATATGAGGGTGGCGTTTTAAGGTGTATTGTGTGTCTGATTTATTTCCAGTATTTCTGCAGCAAAAGACCAGACGCCAGAAGAATGCATTTTATAAACAACAAAAAGAGGTACTGCCGAAAAGGAAAAGTATTGAAAGGAAATGAATGGTTTTTTGTGACAAACCTCAACATGCCAGTCAGGAGATATGAGACACAGCACGGGATCCTTGGAGGGATAAATGGGAGTTCAATGTGAAGTCAAGGACGCAATTCTCAGACAACGACAGAACAGAATCACAAACAATGGAGCGCCCTGAAATAATGCACAATCGATTCAGATAACTGCATCCTGAAATGGGACACTATCAAGTAGGTCCCAGCCTGTGAGAACTTCTAAAGCCCCCCCCCAAACAGTCATCTACCCATCCCAAGCCCCTCCTCCACTGCTGGTTCCACACCTCCAGAAGATAGCTTTTCACAAAGTTTGTGTCGTACATCCTCCCACGAATCGATTTAATTCCAACCAAAACCTGAATGTCCCTCTTGATCTTTCTTCCCCAATCCTTTAATGGAGAAAACACCTCATTGCTTGCTATTCTCACCTCACTCATTATCTAATAGCTCATTCCCTAGCCTTAAAACAAGCTATGTGAATCGGCAAAGAACAAAACCAGTTTCTTCCTTTCAACAGCACAGCTGCGTGTATAGGCAAGGGCAGCCTAACACAAAACTTCCCAGAATGCATTGTTTACTTCCAGTCTTCCAGTTAGCAACTATGCAGTCGCTAAGAGGAAACGCATTGATATGCAGATGTTTCACATGCTCTCTTGTTTTACCGTTCATTAAGCAATTGAACACAAGCTATCACCTGTTTTCGTTGTTCATTGTTCCTTTGGTACTTTGTGGCTTTCCAATCAGATTGCTCTAAAGTGGTTACAGATGCAAACCGCGATATGAATATGCTTTCATACAATACATCTTTAGAACACAAAGGCAGTTCACAAGCCATCTAAAACTGATAGCAAAACTTCTGTGACAATACTGCCTGTCTGAGTTGTTTCAAAGCTTATGCATAGCAAATCTTCATGGGCAAAAAGCAATCTATTTGAGAGCGAGCGCACAGATGAGTGAAGAAGCGGAGGCCCTGTCAACTCCTCCTGCGGTGAGGGGCGGGGGTGAGACTTTGAGTGACTCTTACTTTGAAGCAGACATGAACGCGGCGACGGGGCCTGCGTCTCACCGCCAGACGCACGCCCGTTTTATTTGATCTTTTTCAGAGAGGTAACGAAAACTCCTGATGCGCACCCACCAGCATTTACATAATCCATTCCAGCTCATACGGGGTTTGCCATTAGCGATCACCATTTGCCCGCGGTTGGACTGACTGGGGGGGAGATTCGGTCAGATGAACCGTTGAACACTCAGTCCCGAGCAGGGCTGGTCTGTGCAAATAGCACAGTTCTCATCATGCTGAGTGAAGGATAATCCATCATAGCATGACCCCTAAGTGCATAAAATCTCAACCATTCTCTGTGTTGCTGCAAATATTGATTTTCTCGTGTGCACATTAAAATAAGTATAAGTTTCCATTCTAAATTGGTTCTCATTCACGAGAGGCGCATTGTCAAGTAATGATGACAGTCTGGCATTGCTTTTATGCATTTGTGTGATTCGCTACACACCAAAGAAAAATGAAAAGGAACCTTCGGACACTTTTCTTTGGTAAAATAGATATTGGTGAATTATTGGTCTGCGGGAGAAGAGAATACAACCCAAACCAGTCTCCAATAACCTTTAATGTCTTCCACACAAAGAAGGCAACCAGGGGTCAACCAGTGGAGTTCCCACATGCAGTATATGCTACTCTATAAGGGCTCTCTCTTTAAGTCCTGAAAAGCCTGGCAAAGCCACAGCAGGTAGATCGCACCCTGAGCCGGGCAATGCCACAGGCTTGTGCAGCTCCACCGGGGATGGAGGACTTATCTGGGAGCGGGGAGCAGAGGGTCTGCCGTCCCCAGCAGGCGGGGAGCGCGGGTCCTGCTGGACCCCTTCTGCCTTGGCCGTGCTACAGGTCACAGCTCAGCACTGTGTCCTGGTCGTTAGAGACCCAGTGCTGGGAGGCAAGCAACACCCCAGCTTCTCTAACACGTTGATGCCACTCCCCTCAATGTTGACCTTCGTGAAAGACCACATTGAAATTCTAATTATCCAACTCCCACTACCTTACATTACTCAGTACTCTAGAAAAACAGGCCTTGCAGTTTGAAGCAGTATGTTACCCGAGCAGCTGGAGATTTTGCTCTCAGACACATGGATGAAACTTTTCCGAGGTAATGATCTAACCCAAAAAACAAGAATATTTTTTAAGTAAAAAAAAATAAAAAAATAAAAAAGAACATCTGTTGATTGCAAAATGAAACTGCAGGTCTTACCTGGAGTTGACATCAGTCATTAATGTTGTCCAGGTAGAGCCAAGTCATGAGGAAGAGAGAGAGAAAAACAAGCAAGGGTTAGCAGGGTTCTCTTTTTAAAAAGCCTTACTACATTAAAAAGGTTTTAAATGTTCTCAATTTTCCCAAAGGACCGTTTACCCGGAGGACCAGCAGTTAAAAGCTGTTGAAAGTCAGGTGATGCATATAAAAATACCTATCTGCATTTAAAAGGCAGCAGTGTGTTAGCAGCTATTGGCATCGATGGATATATTATTTGTTTAGAGAATTTTCCATGAAGGACTAGCAGCAGTCAATTTCACCTTGAGCTGTAGTGCCTACATCAGACATGTACAGGGATTGAGTCGCGTTCTCCTCTGTATCAGGGACACACAGTATGCAACAGGAGCCGCTCATAAGCGCCATATCACACTGGAAGTGGAAGTGGAAGTGGTGGGGAGGGGATGGCTTTCTGGGTTGATCTGAGCGATAGTGACATGTCCTTCGACTGCCTGCATAATGACCTTGTCAAACTCTTCCCAAGGACAACTCTCTTTCTTACGCACACATTATGCACAAATTATACATGGATACATTTATATTGACATGACATGATACCCAATGTAAAGCATAATCATGTACAATGATATAAATATTATGGCACTGTGGGGGCTTTGGGTGCCGCCTAAACTGTACTAGCACGTCAATAATTCTGCCAGTAAGCACACATTATACAGAGCTTCGCTATTTTATACTGGTACAGGGGAGTCCAACGTCCTTTGAGACTAACAGGGAATGAGTGTTACCTTGCAGTGACCTCCGCCATCACTAAGTTTCATCCCCAAGGACAGGTTTAAGGGGCGGTACTTGTGGAAAGACTTCCGTATAATAAACCCCTCACTGCCTAAGGGTCTCCTGTCACTCACTACTATTCCATAGCAATTAGCATAACTTACAATGCACGCCGTCTCATTTTACCTCCACTGGTCCCAACATTCATTACCATGATGCACCTCACTGTGTTGTCAGTGCAGAAGTTTGGCATACAAGCTGGCAAATATACCGCTGCATGTTGTGAGCTATTACTCCCGGGCTTTTCAGGTCCACCTGCTGATTCAAGGGGAAGTCTCCTCTGCACTTTGCAGCCCAGACTAACAGCATGGCAAGGAGGCCAAATAAATTAATAAATATAGACCCAGGCACACAGAGAGTTTCATTAAGTTGGTCGCTGCAAAATCTCCCTGGCACAGTTACTGCTTAGTACTGTGTTCCATGTCATATTGTTACTGTTTTCCTCTGTTAAATAAGACAAGATCAAATTATTGCATTTTTGCAAACAACATGTTGAGGGGAAAAACAACACCATTTGGTTGTCTGTTTCTTGTAAGAAAGTGTGGCCACTATGAATAAATGGATGAATTAAATTATGTTGAATCAGACTTTAGGATTCCTCTAGTCCTCACAAAAACATCACAGGAATGCAAAGTTAAGATAATACCAAAGGGAATAGAAACCCCAATCAAAATGTTTATAGTGCTATAGCAATATATTCAAGTGAAGAAGAAAAAAAAAACCTGGTACAAAATGTCCTTTTTGAATCAGCAGTTTGCTTTAGGCAATTAAAAATGCCTACAACAAGACAAGAAATCTTACAGTGATTCTGAGAGAACAGCAAGGGTCGATGTTGAACTGATCATGGAATCTATGGATATATGGAACGTTGGTTTGATGCTCAATGCAGCAGACAAACCCTGGTGTCCTACACTGGTGTCATGGTGGAGAGTGCAGCAGACAAACCTTGGTGTTCTACACTGGTGTCATGGTAGAGAGTGCAGCAGACAAACCCTGGTGTTCTACACTGGTGTCATGGTGGAGAGTGCAGCAGACAAACCCTGGTGTCCTACACTGGTGTCATGGTGGAGAGTGCAGCAGACAAACCCTGGTGTTCTACACTGGTGTCATGGTAGAGAGTGCAGCAGACAAACCCTGGTGTTCTACACTGGTGTCATGGTAGAGAGTGCAGCAGACAAACCCTGGTGT
>JAOYSI010005112.1:0-13772 GCA_025775065.1 Hiodon alosoides
CACACACACACACACACACACACACACACACACACACACACACACACACACACACACACACACACACACACTATGAATGAGAACCTCAATCATTAAATTTGGATCAATCGCCTATAGTTAGCCTTTGATCAAACTTCTATAGCAATCATTAGATTGAACATCCCCTACCTACCTACCCATCTTATTTATCTTAATATTTAAAATAAAGGCTAGGAGTCTTGACAAAACGGGGTGTGTGTATGTTGGTGAGGATACAAATTTTTCCTGGAAGTATTGGTCTCACAGATAAATATGATATGAATATCCTTTCATCTGCCAACTTGCAAAGCAAGGGAATACCTTCAAAAGTGTGCATTTAAATTCCTATATTCAAGATTGTGCATTTTGCTAAATAAAGACACATCTGACGGTACCAGTCCACATCTGCCTACTGTCTTTTCATATCTAGCATATAACAGCCGTTTGAGAGAGGGCTGAGGACTGTTCAAATTGGGCTTGGATTAGAAGCATCTCCTCTGAAGTCCTTTCTGGCTAGTGTTCCATTACAATATGTTCAAAGCAGATTTCCATCCTTTTCAAGTCAGACAAGCACAATCGCTGCTAACCACACACATGCTTGAGAACACATGCACATACACATGCTCTCATTCACATGCATGAGCATAAGTACACTATTTGGACAAAAGTATGGGGATTTTACACCTACAGGAGCTTTTATGACATCCTATTCAAAAATCCATAGGCATTAATATCAAGTTGGTCCCCCCTTTGCAGCTATAACAGCTTTCACTCTTCTGGGAAGGCTTTCTACAAGATTTTGGAGTGTGTCTGTTGGAATTTTTGCCCATTCATCCAGAAGAGCGTTTGTGAGGTCAGACACTGGTGTTGGACGAGAGGGCCTGGCTCGCAATCTCCGTTCTAGTTCATCACAAAGGTGTTCGATAGGGTTGAAGTCAGGGCTCTGTGCAGGCCAGTCTAGTTCTTCCACTCCAAACTCATCCAACCATGCCTGTATGGACCTTGCTTTGTGCACTGGGGCACAGTCATGCTGGAACAGAAAAGGGCTTTCCCCAAACTTTTTCCACAAAGTTTTTCCAAAATGTCTTGGTAAATTGAGGCATTAACATTTCCTTTCAGTGGAACTAAGGGGCCTAGGCCAATCCCATAGCATTATCCCTCCTCCACCAAATCTTTACAGTTGGCACAATGCAGTCAGGAAGGAAACGTTCGCCTGGCATTCGCCAAACCCAGACTCGTCCATCAGACTGCCAGTTAGAGAAGCGTGATTCCTCAATCCACAGAACACATTTCCACTGCTCCAGAATCCAGTGGCGGCATGGTTTACACCACTCCATCCGAGGCTTGGCATTGTTCTTGGTGATGTAAGGCTTGCATACAGCTGCTCGACATGGAAACCTATGCCACGAAGCTCCCGGCACACAGTTTTGTTGCTGCCACTGCCACCCTGCTGGCTAAAGGACAAGTTACTACCACTGCCACTCTGGCTATAGGAATTGTGCCTGGACTTCTTCTTCAGCATTAATGCAAAGCAACTCCTTCATCTCATTTTCCATCCATTTTCCTTAAGCAGAACTTAATTACTGGTCTGGAATGTTTATCAGAAATTATGTAAATGTTAAGGAAAATTGTCATGGAGAGAGTGGAGGGATTGGTTCTGCCTCAGTGATCCCAATATTGTGCTGGACTTTGTTGTTTTCCTAATACAACAGCATTAGCATCAGTTTTTACATTGAGGGGGAGTACACATGCACAAAGGATTGTCTGCTATTTAAATGTTTAATCCGTGTATGGCGGCATACACACGCACAGGATGAAAACCGTAGGAAGATAAGCGGTTTACTAGTGCAAAACAGAAAACAATGCATGCTAATAGTGAGTATTCGTACACCATGTGTGTTTTTGAAGTGCCTGACACTGTAAATGTTAAAACGTAAGCCTCATTTCCAAAATCACAAATCCTTCTGTTTCCACAGTGCAGCATGGCAAAAGTGACTAAATTCCCAGTTTATCGCACTTGCATGGCAGTCAGCATTAGGCCTTGTGCACTGCATAATGTGATCTTCCTGTTGTTTATCCATGCTTAGTTAACACAGTAGAATAAACTTAGCATGTGTATCAATTTGAAACCACAAAGTGGGACATCTGTATATATTTTTTTATAGTATGAGTCATGATACTGGCTATTTGCATAATCTTCATGCAGACACTACAATAAATACAGAGACCATGTATTATCTGTATATACCAACAGACAGTTGACAGTTGACAAAGTACAAAGCACATGAATCAGCATAATTAAAAATGTTTTTTTTTACCAGTTCCATTCCCACCAGTCAGATTTCCAGACTGTGAAAGGTCAGCGGAACCAGGCAGCCTCTGAATACTGAGTTCTCACCTGAGAAAGACAACATATCATCAATATGGAAAGCGTGCAAGTAGCCTCAAGGAAGTATTCTCATTTACAAATTCGACTATGTGGGCGCATGTGGAATACTGATGACTTTCCATAATTCTCCATCCACCCCCTGGGGTCGCAGAATGTGCAGGACGATATTGCCAATGTGAGAGATGTATAACACTCATATATGGTTTCAATACAAGGACAATGTCCCATGTGCCGTGCTTCTCCTTTAGAGTTGAGTACTGCTTACCTGTTCACACCTCACCCATGTCGAACTCTAGGGTCAACCATCTGCCTTGACTCTTTGATTCTTTGTTGCAAAGTCACGATAAATAAAAAGCTACCTTCTCACCAACCTTCCATACAGGCTAGCTTTGTGCACTGATTGGAATATTGTTGACTGACACACATTTTATCCCATATCTGCCATTTAACTCTGAAGCAATTTTGCTGGGATCCCAGTGGCATCCCTAACTAGTTTCCCCCTTGCCCAATTAGGAGAATAGTCAGATCTAGCCAGTATCTGGGTGGCATGATGAACCTTCAACTTCTTGATAATTTATTTGAACTTGCTCAGTGGTATATTCAGATACTTCAATATTGTTCTGTACCCTTCATTTGTGTGTGTCAACTACTTTATTCCCCAATTGATGTCTATCGTTCAGCTAAATGTATTGCAGGCGTTTAGAAGGGAAGAGCATAGCAGGGCTCTTGGAGGACGAGTTTGCTACCAAAAGTGATCAAGATAGGAGCACAATTGGTACCCTGAGCTAGGGATTTTAGTTATATGCTCATTTCAAAATGCTGATTAAATGTTGTTGGATCTTCACGGTATGCTCACTACCTGACCAGAGAACCTCACAGGTGTTTTTAATCTGCAATAATGGGAACCACTGTTACTGTAAACAGGCCTTTTTTAAAGTATCATGACTAAAAGCTTTTAATGCAAAAACAAATGTGAACGCTCTGAATACTATTGCAAGGCACTATACATACAAGTAGAAATCTATACACATGCATAATTTACTAACAGTATAAATATTGATTAACGTGAATATAGAACACACTAAATGCCATAGACTATAAGTTGTGAAGTCCAAACAATATGTTGCTATCAGTCTTTTTTGAGCACAAGTCATGCAGCAGCCCCCCTTGCCTCATTTCATCCAATCATGATGACCCACCAGGCCCATCAGCAGCGGCTGCACCCCTAAAGGCCATTCACCTAGTGCCTGAGGAAATGGCAAAGAAGAGATAGAGAGGGGAGAGAGGAGGAAGAGGGCGTCAGTGGAGAGGAGTACCAAGTACCAAGAGTGTTAACTTATCAGGGATAATATTAGCGTTGATGTTGAATGTTAGCACTTTTGATGTTGTCACAACTTTCATGCATGCTTTCTTGTTGTTCCAGTTTCACTACACTGGAGTTCGACAGAAAGGGTTGATTGTAATGGAGCACTGTGCCCATAAAAAATTCTAAAGCTAAACGTAATGGCGAAGTCACCGATTGGATCATGGAACGTAGCTAGGAGAGCAAATTAAAACTTTGTTAGTTAGTTATTGGAATGCAAAGATCACAAAGAGAAGAACATGACATTCTGAGCCTGAAAGCTTGTTTCCAACAGTTCTAAGGTGAGTAATTGATACAGCTGAAGGCAATGATTCAATCAGCTACAACATTTGGTAATTGTTTGGAGCTCATTTATTATTGATTCAATGCCTGGACACGGATTATGTCTTTTTTTTGTATATTAAAAATTACAGCTCGCTCACACTAGCAGAATATACAACCTCCCTTAAAAACAAATCAAAGCATGCATTTCAGGATGCAGGATGTCTCCTGGTCCAGGGACAAAGCAAAGGATATTACGATAAACTATATTCAAACAATAGTCACAGGCTTCAGCACAGCAGAGCATTCAGAGAAGATTACATCTGCTGGATTCAGCCCATTAAAGAATTTTGTGACACTCATTATTATAATCATAATTCATTCGCAACCCGTGTCATTGTAAAATGTTACTTACACGTCAATATTAAATCCCACTCGTACATTCCTGATGGCTGCCTCCCCCCATTCATATTTTGATTTGGCCAAATTAATTGCAGCTTTCACTTAGCTTCCACATTTTGAGACATTTTCATTGTGAGGCATTTTCCAAATAGTGCTGGTGATTGATCTTATAGGTATCACCGGAGCCATCTGTTGGGCAGATCTACTATTGGCACACGATTTAAAAGGTGACTAGAACAATGTTGATTCATAGGAAACTCCAAATCTCTCAGCCAGAGTTATACTGAATCGTAAATAAATAAATTATTTTAAGTTTTTCATTTGTTCTGTTTAGTTTTTGAGCCAATGATTTCTCTGTCACACTTTTAATCACAAATTTTTTGTCCTTAATACAAATCTTTTAAATAAGTCATCTGAAACTGGAACTATGAAAAAATCGCTTTAATTGATTGTTCACTTTGACAATTTGCCAAAAAAATTGCAAAAAATGTTTGGATGAGTCAAATAGCTGCTTATTTTTATTAACTAACCCTACGCCTTTGCATCATAAGCTGCTGGGATTAGTTTTGGAACATCCAAAAAAACACTTGCAAATGACTACACCCTTTTTAAGTAGAGCTAAGAAGCTATGTGGTCCATGTAGCTGTAGATCTACCCACACACATGCGATAAGCTGAAATGAAAAGATCCACAACAGAGCCTCACACTAAGTATGGAACTAAATTAGTTGCTCAGCCTAACATTTGATTCCAGTTTTCTGAGAATTTACTTAGTTTACTGAATGGCTTTTCATCAACCATGGTTTTGTCTTTGGTGTTGGCTGACACTAATATTTGGATTTATTTTCATGAACCATTCCAGCACTTTTCCCCTAAAAAATAGAGATTAGAGGGGCATATTGTTCCATGTAGGAGACTGTGGCTCGCCGCTGGCAGCCACGCCCTCCCAAGCAGAACAAAGGACGGCCAGCAATGCTGAGAGGAAGAGCCACGCCCTCTAATTGAACCTCGTTGTATACCTGAGTGTGTATACCTGAGTGTGGTTCCACTGATGGTAATCACACTCAGGTGCCAACAATCCCAGGCCCTTTAAAAAAGCTCAAGGAGAAGCAAGTAGGAGATGGAGAGTCTGGATTGTTTAGTTGAGGAAAGGAAAAAAAAAAGAAAAAAAGAAAAAAAGAAAAAAAGAAAAAAAGAAAAAAAGAAAAAAAGAAAAAAAGAAAAAAAGAAAAAAAGAAAAGGGATTTCTAGTTTGCACTGTTTGTGATTAGTTTTCACTGGAATGGGAGGTTTTGGTTGCCATTACAGTTTATTTTTGTTTCTTTTGTTAAGTTGTCAACTTAGTATTTATGTTTGTTGAAACTATGCCAGTTAAAAGGCTCCCCCAATGCCTCGTTCTCTGGCTGCTCTCAGGCCCAATACACCCTTGTGTGCTACAGAAACCTTGGCTTTTGAGGAGCACTGTCACTATTTTGTCATTAGAGTTAGGAGTGCAATGAATCCCTGACTGTGACAAGGAAGTCAGTAGAATCGAATCACTATGCTCTGGTCCCTGCAGGCTTTTTGGATTTTCCCCCGTTTTCTAGGCAGATCAGTTGCATTTACTGAATAAAGTCAAGAGCATGATGCAAGTCCAGTGGTTTAACTGAGAAGCAGCGGCTGGATTTCATCCTGGGAGCACCAGCTGGACAAATGAAACGGGAGGTGTGGTTTCCAGCTAGAGAAAGATGACCATCAGTGGCTGCCCTATGGTAGTTCGAGCTTGGTAGGCTCCTTTTTGGTAACAATCTCCGATCTAACCCTCTATAAGTGGACTAATGCTGCGAGACCAGTTCCTGGAATCCCTCCAACCACTACAAAGGCCAGTGCACTAGCTCTGGTATTGAAATTGGCTCAGAAAAGTGAGAAGGCCTGCAATTTTAAAAAGGTGTGATTGAGAGGGGGAGGAAACTTGCTGCGTTTCCCTGTTCGCTTCAGTTGGTCCCTCCAGGGAGCACGACATTCAGCAAAACGTGAAAGGAACTCAAGGAGGAACCAAGAATAGCCAAAACATAGTCTGTAGAAAGAGCATTTGCATGCAAAGCCCCAACATTATGCATTTTGAAGCCAGATTAAAATCAAATCAATTTACTATTGTATGCAGTCGGGGACTGTGACAGATGATGGGCTGTGGCTGTAAACTTTTAGGGGTGGTTTCACCTGAAGTAAATTGGTTTCTGCTTTCCCGAGAGTCATGACTTTTGCTGTTTTCCCTTTGGTTGTCAGGGACCAGGTTTGACAGAACTGCTCCTTAGTATTGGTGATGGCAGGACCAGGTCAGACTGCGCAGAGCTGGAATTCAGCTTCCGTGTTATATAGGGTGAGACCAGGGCCAGCAGACCGTTCAAAATGTGTTGGGTATAAAAATGATCAGTAGTGTGGTGTTTTGGTAGGAATTCAGTCTGACTCATATTTAAGACATTGTGCTCAGTAAGGAAGGCCAGTATCCAGGCATTAATGACACTGCAGAAAAACAGATGCCTCTTTTGTTTTTGGGGTTAAATTTGTCTCTTGGTGATATAAGCCCCTGAATCAATGTGCTTAGTGGTTTCAATGAAATTGATTACTTTTGTAAATCCCCCTGTACTGTTTGTGTGGTTTAAGGTGTAAAGCTTGCTTGGCTGTTCTGTGGGTTTCTTGTCTGTGCAGTTCTTTTCCGAAATACAGTGATTTAACTGATTTCACAGGGGGGGGTTGTGGCCTGACAGTGGACAAACTGAGAGAGAGTCCAGGTCAGTGATCGCATAGTCAACTACACTAGTCCCAAGAGCTGAAAAATATGTGAACCAGCCTAAGGAAATGGCCTACATGAGCAACCCACTGAGACACCCCAGCTACAAGAAATTCTCAACCTCTACCACTACACCCTCACAACCTGAGACACAAACCACTTAACATGTCCTGTCCGCTGCCTGGCGCTAGCTACTGATTGAAACCCTGCAACCGTAATTAAAAACCTGTCCTGTCATTTTCCAAGACTGCCGAGGAGAACTTTTCTAGTTTTTCCTCAAAATGGGCTCTGATTCGATTTGGTCTGGACAATGCCCTCTGTACAGACCTTTGTTGACCATTGGATTTTAAATATGCCCTATATCAAACAAAAAATTTGACTAATTGATGATTAGAGAAAACTCCTTGTTTGAGCAACTCCTTAGCCTTTTAGCCAAGTTACAAATTTTACTTTGGAGAGCCAAGAGTAATGAATGAATCAAATATTTATAAGATTAAGCTAAAATAGAAATAGTGGGACTATTAGTCTAATCTATCATCTATATAAATACCTACAGTATTTCAATTAAGTGTGCTGGATTTTTAAAAAAGGAGAAAAAGACAATCTATCCATTTCTACGTTGTGTCGGGAAATGGGTTTTCTATAAAAAGAATATCCCAGCTAATGGACAGCTCGATCATAACATCGTCATGTATTTGCAATGTCACAGCAACATTATGAGAACGTTAAGCCATTAGCTGGGATTGTCAGGCTGTGTGCCACAGATCACAAAGAATGTAATTACCTTTCTGTTGCAAAAACTTCTAATGAGTAATGCAAAAAGTTTTGGCTACAGTGTAAGATCTGAATTGGGGCTAAAATATAGTAGTTCTGCTGCACTAGGGTGATGGTAGTACATAAATGGACTAGTTGTTCTCACTAGGTTCTCGGTGAGAAATATTCCCTGTACATTATTGTGTGAGTATTTATTTATTATTGCTTTTTGTTGATTGTACCATTACCATTAACTACACTTACATTTGTCCCGTGCCAGCGGGTTTTCCCACTTTAAACACATCAACAAATTACATCGATTGATTTGTTGGTGCTGTGAACATGTAGTAGTCATTTATCTGCTTACTAGCATTCCGTTGTCACTTTTCTCTGTTTATTACGGAAAGCAGAAGGAATGATTTTAGACAAATGTATATATTGTATGTCATAGGCTGTCTCTTCAAAAATCAAACAAGTATGATCATATTGTTAAGTGAGAAATGCTGTCCACAGGCTTAAACAGTGGCATGTAACAAACAAACAATAATCTGGTTGCAGCCATCTGGCTGTTTTTGGCCAAGCTGAGCAGGAAGAGCTTTAAGGGGACAACTGCAGGGAGCAGGTTATTTATTTTAAAATTCTGTGGTTGGGGAAACATCTACAATATCACTCATAATAAAATCTGTGTTAAGAATTTAGAGGGAATACAATATATGTTCCTTGTTTTTGTCACTGCAACATACAATTTTGACTTATTTTTTTGCATACAAACGCAAAGCTTTGTTACACGGGAACAGGGTTGGCTCAAAAGTAGATATACAGCGTCATGTATTTAATTTATTAATGAACAGCAATGTGACATGGACCAGAAATTTTACTGTGCTATTCCATCATCAGACACGATGGAGCAACTGGAGAGTAACTCAGTTATGTTACAAATCCAACTATTTTAATTTCCATTTGTGGTACAACAATGGGCAAAAGGGGAAGGGCTAAGGGCCTCCCAGACCATTTCCACATGAGAATGCCGGCCTTGATTGGATGATTCGCCAATATGCGCCTGGCCCTCGTTGTAAATTTTTGCAGGCTTTAAAAGAAAGGAAGTGATGGGTAAATCCGGTTGTGTATGTGATGCAGGAAAACAATCATATAGGAGAGTGGAACTCCAAAGCCGTTCAGTCAGAAACAATTTGTGGCAAAGAGAAAGGCTTTGTTGAATTTGTAGCTCAGCTCTGATGGTAAAAAGTTCTGCCAGAGGAAGCCATGTCACAATGTTCCTGTGCTCCTGTGGGGCTGAAGGTCTAAATGTCACTGTTAGAAACCCAACCGCAGCCAAGTTCATTACCGTGGTGTTTAAGTGAATCTTCCTGATTACAACTAACCAATGAGTAGATACAGGGATAGAAAAGGCAGTTCATTCTGCCATGATAATTTATGTAACCGAAAGCGGGGATGAAGTCAAGACATGCTATCTATCACATTAATGAATTCCATTTCCCAGAGCGAACTCAGAACAAATTTTTTTTAGCACTTAAATTACAACAGTTGACAAGTGCAACATCAAGCATGGTGTTTTTTATTTTGGAGACTTAAAGTGTCTATGGAGAAGTATGTTTACCGATGGATGATGGACCACGGACAATGACCCAAGCTAAATGAAATATTTTATTTGTGAAATATTTATTGGTCGTTATGAGTTTTCAACGCGTTGTCTCCAACCTGCCTTTCAGATTCAGCTTTATCACACACACATATGAAAACAGGCAGATCCCTCTGCATACCGTTTGATAAAGTATTTCCATGCTTAGGTCTTCCGAACAAAGACACATAAAAGGTATAAACCAGGCTGTAAATGAATTTCAGTGCTTACAGTGTAAAGAGTTTTAAAGCTTCAAGTGAGTCTGATGAAATGCCAGATGCTAGATGCTTCACTTGCCTTCTTGAGATGAATCCAAATAAGTATTTATTTCTATTGTCTTGCTTAGCAGATACCAGAGTGACTAACAAATATATATATACATATACATATATATATATATACACACACATACGTGTGTGTGTGTGTTAATAATTATATATAATAACATATCATTAATATTATCATTTATCAACAGCTGTGTTGACAACCGTATGTTTACCCAATTATACAGTTGGAACTGTACTGCAGAAGGTCAAGTAGCCCAGTGATGGGTACAACAGCAGCACCCAGCGACAGCTATTGGGTCAAAGGCTCCACTAATCGCTAATTACCACTATGTGCTGGCTGCCCCAGCAACATTGAAAACCATTCACCATCACTATCACAAGGGCTATTAAACATTATTAGGTTCTCTGCAAAATTCAGCCTTTGTCAGAGCTCTTTACTGAGGGCACTTCCAGACACAATGACCCCCTTTTTTCTTATCAGTAAAACACAAAGAACTTTTGAAAAAGAAGGAGTTGCACCTGGCGAGTCTTAGGGAGGTGCAAGCCTTCATCCTGTTTTATAATTACTGCTGATGCAGAAACATTAGATGAAGCATAGTTTTCTGGGGTTCATAAAGCTGGTGATTTTCAACAGTAAGTGAAAGCCTGGAAATGAACAGGCATGAAGTGTGCTGTATAGCTAATCATCTCTGAGACTACAGCCTGCACCGTAGGCAATAAATTATAATGACAGCCTCACAAAGGCTTTGCCTGTACCTGCTCGTGCTCCCAGTGTGCTGTGCTCTGCAACTCTTTCACCACATTGTTTATACAAACTGTAGTCAATTCTGGACCTATGTTTCAGTAGTTTTGTGTTTTCATTATTATCCTTTCATTATTTACCCTGGCCACCAAAAAACTGCACATACCTTTTTAAATACCATTTATAAGCCAACGGATAAGATGGATACTTTTATTTATTGAAGTAATTCAGTTTGAGTGTGTTGCTTTGATTTTGCCCCAATGTAGAGAACCAGGTGGCAGTACAAAAGTTGAATTGCTTAAATTGATCAGTTATTGGAATTTTGTGCAAATTCACGCATGTATATACATGCTATCTTAAGACTATCTATCTGATAGCTGTCTTGTTAAATGTCCATAATTCCATTACTTAATGTCACAAACAAAATGAAGGGAAGACAATAGACAAATAATAGTGGAATCCCAGATATCTTCTGGATGTAGAATAACCCCTTCACTCGAAACACAAGCACTTTAATGACTGTGGCGATTAAGGAGCGCGGGATTACAATAATATTAACCCGCATTACTGCAATATATGGAGAACTTTTGGTGTGTTTCCCAAGAGAAAGTGATACTGATAATGATAGTACTGGAATACTGAATACCGAACCCCCAGGCTAATGCGAGTTGAACCCTGGTGAGTTGAATCAGGGTGCGTTATATTACCATAGATGTTTTTCCAGCCTTTAAGTTGAGGCTGGCGTTTTATTTGGGTTGCTGTAGTGCCTGAGCTGTTCTCAGTAGGGAGTCGACAGTGCAGGATGGGAAGCACTGGTTCTCTCCACAGTGACAGCTGGGTCATGGCTAGAACCTTCGCTGCCACCAAATTCATCACTTCCATCCTGCCATCCAGCAGTGTAAAGTTAACACCAGAGCTTTCATATCCAGCCCTTCCAATTAAATCATGAATGATGTTAGCATTTATAAACGTTAATCCAATAAATTATCATGATCACAATGAATCTCTGCTCATAACAATATTTGGCTGTTAGACTTTAAAATAAATCTATTTAAAAGATGTCCTGCAGAGGATTTGGTTTGTAGATGAATGGTTCAGAGGATGACAATTTTTTTAACATCATGATTAATAATCAGCTGTTCAACTTTTTCCTCATATCTCAGTGCTAATTCTATGAAAATATAAGGTACCAAGGAACATTTACCAGCATTGTGTTGCTAAGTGCCAAACATTGTATTTAACAGGACTGATATATTAAATAAACATAGACTACAAATACAACCACCTGTTAGCTACATTCATACATCTATAGCAGACTTCAAGCCTGCCGTTTCAAGTTTTGGATGCATTTGAGTGGCTTTGCAGAGCTAGATAGGCATGTACATATCTCAATTTGAAGAGAGTGTCTGTTGTCATGCCATGGGTACAACCTGCTCAGTCGGTTAGATACCAAAGCACTCCACATCCATTGAAATTTAATAGCTGGTGTCAATTAGCAGCTGGCCTGCAGTGTATAAGATCGTGGGTGGCTCAAAGTCATGGTAGGTTTGGTTTTCTCAAGTGCATTGTATCCTTCTATGTCCACTAAACAATCAGAGTAATTGACTTCCTATTTTGAGCTATTTTGATCAAATTATGCTCATAATTGGTTCTGTGATACAAAGCATTCCTTCTAAATGCCTTGAAGTTTCCCAGAAACAAAACTAACAAACTTCTGCTGTTGCAGACTTCATCGGCTTTTCCCTCATTCCATTTCTTTCTGTTGTGGATAATGCCATTGAGGCTCTAGAAATTGCATTAGCCCTCTTTAAAAAGTGATTTATATTTAATAAAACAGAGATAAATATGAATAATTTATGCAGAGTCATTTGAGTAAATAATGCTCTTATTGATAAACAAAATATTATTTATTAAACAAAATCTGGTGGCTTTTGGGTGTTTCTTTTGATACTTTGTGAAGGTTCAACCCTGACCTTGGGGTCATGTGGAAAAGTGTTTCTTTCAGTTTACTTCAAATAAAAGCAATCCTGCCATTTTACATAATCTAGAAGTAGGCTGAACTGCAATGAACAGCAACAAAAATTACAAAATAGTTATTATTAGGCATAATCTCCATTTCCATTCTTACTGTTTACTGCTGCTCCTGCCCGATGCCAGTTCCTACTCAGAGAACAGACTAACATATGATATGTGGAGACCAGGGACAGACCTGCCTATTATGTGGGGACTCCAGAGAGAGATTTACCTATGATGTGGGGACACTATGGACAGATTTACCTATGATGTGGGGACACTAAACACAGATTTGCCTTTGATGAGGGGACAATATGGACAGATTTACCTATGATGTGGAGACATTGGGAACAGATTTGCCTATGATGTGGGGACACTGGGGACAGATTTGCCTATGATTTGGAGACATTGGGGACAGGTTTGCCTATGATGTGGAGACATTGGGGACAGATTTGCCTATAAGTTGGAGACATTGGGGACAGATTTGCCTATGAGTCGGAGATATTGGGGACAGATTTACCTATGACGTGGGGACAACGGGGACCAGAGTCTCACTTTTCTGCAACATGCTATAGAGCTGCCTGACATTACAGCCACAGAGCCTCTTGTAATTTGAGCAATTTATACTGAGGTCCTTGTCAACTTGAGGAGACTCAAAGTTTCACCCTTCGCTACTTGTACCCATGCAATACTTGAAAGCCTACTAGAAAACCTTGGGGTTATGAATAGTTAAGAATGTAGAAAGGCATTTGGTTACACAGACACGGCAGATCGTTTTACTGAGCATTGGTTAAAATATAGACTCCCACACTGCAAGGCATTCTGGGGCCATTTTAGAGGTTTCGGTATTATATTGAAACACTGAAAGTAATTTACACAATTTCACAGCTAACGTTGATGTTTGATCTCTTCTCGGAAGCATTTGCCACATATGTGTAACTTATTTAGATTTAAATTGCTTATATTGAACTATTTATGTACATCTTGACACGATACTACTGCAGGGGGGGGGGGGGGGGGGGGGGGGGGGGGGGGGGGGGGGGGCGGGGGGGGGGGCGCGGGGGGGGGGGGGGGGGGGGGGGGGGCGGGGGGGGGGGGGGGGGTGGGGGGGGGGGGGGGGGGGGGGGGGGGGGGGG
>JAOYSI010005113.1:0-13772 GCA_025775065.1 Hiodon alosoides
ACTTCTTTTTTTTTGATTGTGGTTAGCAGTAGGAGTCTGAGTGACTGCGCCTTTCAAAGAAGGGGGGGAGGGGGGGTTCTAAATCCCTAGTCCAGCGCTCCCCTGCTAATTCTCCTTGTTCCCCGGCGGAGGATTTACTTCTGCTGCCCGCTGGTGAAAGGCTCTCCCTGGCTGTCCGAAAGCTGGCCGTCGCTGTCCTGGGGAGGCACGGTTGCCATGGCAGGAGTGTCACGCATGACTATTCCCCCAGAGCCCTGCTGAGATAGGAGAGTGGGGGGCTGACAACGAGTAAAAAGTCCGGATTAGGCCCCCGGGACAAAGCTGGACAGGAAGATTCCAGAAGGAACAAATAGGAATTACCGCCCAAAATATAATGCAAAGTGACAGAGAGTGGAAATAGAAAAATAGCGGCTTACAAGATTAGCATTGGGGGAGAAAAGGAAGGAAGAAAAGAATCTGGAAGGGGGGATGGAAATTAAAAATAGAATGTTTTCATCTGGATGAGAAGATTTAAGTTATGGGGAGTTATACTGGTGAATGAGGAAAGTAAGAAAACGCAAAGCTGTACTGAGGGGTGATTTCCTCCTCTTTGATCCCAGGCCTTGCGAGAAGGGATGTCCTTCATTAAATAAACATTTGATTTGGGCTTGCGAGCCGTTCGCGACGGATCCATCGCCCCGCCGTCCGTCAGTCCCGATTGTCCCCGGCATGCAGTGCGCACGCATGCGCTGGGAACACCCGGCTGGCATTCGGGGAAGCAGGGGGTGGAACCGGGAGGGTGTTGGGTCGTGCGTTACTCTCCCATTTTACGGATGAACGTTACCGAAACTCGTCGCCTTGCCGCTCGTGCTGTTTTGAGAGCAAGTATTTCCGTATCTAGCGCGATGGGCTGCATTGCAGACGAGGGTGAAAACCTCCTGAGGAACTCTGGGATAATAGCCGGTCGGCCATCTTTTCACACATTTTCTGCATTGGCCCGGAGCCAGCCCAAGCGCTGCGGATCGCACATTTAGAAAGTTTTAAAAGTCATTATCAGATGGGGGGGAAATAAGCGGTGCGACCTGCGTTTCCACATTGATCATATCCACTGTGCCGGCCAATTTTGGGGCACCGAGACGCAACCGTGTCGCCGTTTGCCTGCGACGGGTAATTGCCCGCAATATACGTGAGTTATGGAAATGGCGGTAATTACCCCCCACTGGAATGTGTGCGTCTCGACTACCGGCCTCTGTCGGGGGGAGATTATGATGATCGCAGTTGGAAGGCCTCGGATGTTCACTTCAGGAACCGGAATGGCGGACTCCGTGGTGGTCAGCTGCTGGGTCCTGGTCATTTCAGGCCTGGTTTGGTTGAGGCACGGTGCGGGAGAAGGAGGGCGGGGGGGCAAAGCTACGTGATAGGCTGATGGGCGCCTTCTCAAGTCTCTTTTCTGGGAGATTAGCTCGTTTTTATAGCATGCCGGAGGTTTTCAGGGATTATCCCTCAGGTGTTTCCATAGTAAAACAATAATCTCCTTAAGCCTTTATAATAAATGGAGGAATACAGGCTTTTATAAATGCTGAGTTTGCCAAAAGGTACGTTCCTTTTGTTGGGCCT
Organism: Hiodon alosoides; assembly: GCA_025775065.1. Classification (NCBI taxonomy): domain Eukaryota; kingdom Metazoa; phylum Chordata; class Actinopteri; order Hiodontiformes; family Hiodontidae; genus Hiodon; species Hiodon alosoides. The sequence continues at coordinate 1,597 of JAOYSI010005113.1, forward strand.
ATTGTGCAGTATGTGCAAAATGTTTTCGATTTTTAAAAGCCCGGTCATTTGATCGTAGGAGAGAGCCGTTCGGAACTCAGAAATCGGGTTAGCAACCAACAGGTGAACCTGAGGCTACAATATTAGGCTCTCATTAATCAAGGCCTAGAGAGAAATTAGCCCGTTTCACTCATCAGGTGTTAACATTTCATTGTCTTACAATCAAAGAAACCGTACCATTTTGGCTTTGGACCAGTCTTTTGATCCAATCAATGAGACACATGCATTTGAAAATAGAACCCGAGCCAAACTCCTCTCCCTCTAAAGAAATGAGTTTAATGTAGGTATGAATCTTCTAGCTCAGGATGTTATAAATTGTTAAAGGAGGGGAAGAGATCAAGGCTTTCTATGTGCTTTGTAATATGGTATATGGTCAGAAGAGAGGTTGTGGGGGGGGGCTGATTATTAGTCCTGTAATGTAATGTAGTCTGATGCTAGTGGACTCCCTCGGACGTGTGGGGGGGGGGGGGGGGGGTGAGGAGAGTCCAAACCCAAAGAGGGACCTCCACTATTCGCCTCGCCTTTCCGAAGAGAGGAGTGGAAGCTCGCGATCGCACACAGATTGCGCCGGCCTCTGGTGACTATCCAGTTTCACTAACCAACGCAGCTGCCAAACTGAACTCACGTTATCAGCGTCCCCATCACCGCCGTGACACAAACTTTCCCTCGGCCTCTCTGTCTCTCGTTTGCACGGTCTGATACCGGCTCTCGTCTCTCGACGGCTGGCAGCTGTGAAGTCCCCTCCGTGGGGTCACTCTCGGTGTAAAACCAGTGCAGCCTCTTCGGTTCCTGGGATCAGCTAAATGGCCTGGGGACTGTCCTGTAGGCCAAGGGGAACACGCCGGAAGAGGTTTTAGTTGGGACAGCATTTTCCTGATGGCGTTTTTTACTTTTTATTGTAATTTGACAAAATTAGCATATTTCATTACAATTCACTCTGAAAATACTACTGAAATTCACAAATTATTGTGTGGCACAATAGAATAAAAAACACAAGTCTTATATGTTTGATTATTGTTATTATTATTGTTATGATAATGTTTTTTGTTTTTGTTGAAGACGTACGACCTCCATGTAATCAGACATAAGGCATCCTTTATGTAATCCCTGTGTAATGTGAAAACCGCCCAGCACACTTTGTTACTAATCGCCACAAAGTGGGGAGAGATGGGATGCTTCAGGGAGCTTGTTCCAATGGCACACGCCTGTTCACTTATCACCTCCTCATGGCCCCACCTCCTCTTGGCCCCGCCTCCTCGTGGCCCCGCCTCCTCATGCTACGCTGTCAGTGTGTCTCGGCTCCATTTACAGATGACCCCCAAAGCCCTGGGGTCGCCCATGGGATCAGCCCAGAAATGTGCAAAGTGCGGCCCACGTTTAACTCGCAATGCATTTCACATGTGTCAGATTATCATTATTATATATGTATGTTTTTTATGCCCTTATGTACCTTTTCAATATCGGTGTCTCTTTATGAATCCTTTGCAATGAATCCTCGATCCTCCACAGGTTGTTCGCCGCCAAGTGCAGCGGCTGCCTGGAGAAGATCGCCCCCACTGAGTTTGTGATGCGCGCGCTGGAGTGCGTCTACCACCTGGGCTGCTTCTGCTGCTGCGTCTGCGACCGCCAACTGCGCAAGGGCGACGAGTTCGTGCTCAAAGAGGGCCAGCTGCTCTGCAAGAGCGACTACCAGAAGGAGAAGGACCTGCTCAGCTCCGTCAGCCCGGATGAGTCCGACTCGGGTGAGCGCGGGGGTGGGGGGGTGCTAGCGCTGGCGCTAACGCCGACTGCTTAGATACAGTGGTCCTCTGTGCGCGTTCGGCGCTACAATCTTAGCCGCTAACACAGCTCTCGTGCAAAGAGGCCAGAGAAATCGGATCTTTGGAATCAGGAGGAAGTGGACGCGTCGACGGCAGAGAAGACCTAAAATCGGCCCGGGCCACGCTGAGCGACAGAAGCCTCTGGCCCATTACATAGAGGGACGAGTGTCCCTATCTCACTCCTCACTTGTTCACGGTGAGGCCCTTTGCCAGGCCTTTACGTTCAGCTCCATCTGCTTCTCATTCGAGCGGAGACGAACGTCGGAAGATTTGTCAAACAAATCTGCGTGCGTCAAATTTATTTGGAAAAATGCTTGCTTTACTTCTGCGCTCCCTTTATCCGAGTGTATAACAGAATCCCCTCTCTCCCCCTAACTGTTCACCATAATATGAAAAGGAACAATGGTTAACATGAAAAGGGGTTGACCTTGAAGTGCGGGACGGGGAAGTGGAATCCGCGTGTGACAGTGAGCTGAAATATACTCTGCTGCAAACTAAAAGACAAATCAGAAACAGATGATAACAGCCCCGTCGATGTTTGTGTCTGTGGGTATTCGCTGGAAATCCCAAGCAGTTTTGCAGGTTTAATTGGCACTGACTCCCGCTAACGATACTGTGAGGGCTATGATAATCGCCCCTTGGCCCCTCGTTACGTAATCGAAGCTCAGGGGAGACACGGAGCCTGCCCGTGGTTACATATCTTTCACTGCGCAGAGCCACAAAAGTTGTTTCGTTTGTTTGTTTGCGTTTTTAGTTTTTTTATTTTATTACGATCATTTTGTTATACCAAACAAACCCTTATCGTCATATATGAGAATACAGTTCTTTGGGTAGGACGATTAACCGGTTCCCCGCTGGGTCATAACAATTAAGAAAGCTGCAGGTCATTTAGTTGAAGAGGCAGTTATGACGGCCTATAGAGAGTCATCGACGCGGAAACGTCCTGATCAGTCGGAAAGCTGTGGGCTGCTGGAAATATTTCCTGCACGATCCTCTCATGTTTTTTTTTTTTCCATGAAAAACGCCGCTCTTCTTCAGCTCCTTGTCGCAAAATAAAACATGCAACAAAAAAAGAAGAAAACGCCCGGCAATCCAGTCAGTTTCCCAGAAGCCCATTCCCACTCGGTACTGGGTGGAGGTGAAGGCGGACATGGGCGACGCGTACCGCGTTCTCCTGCTCTGTACTTCCCTTCAGGCCTTAAAGGTTTCCCTTGGTTTTTGTTTGTACTCCCCTCCACCCCAGTTCAGATGTGGGTTCCATGTGTATTCAGTCAGCCATTCTCAGTACTCTGCATGAAGGTGGACTCCAAATATGTATGATCCTTATCAAAGATTTATTTAGTGCAAAACAGCTAAAATGCTCTGCCATAAATTATTAATGACAGGATGTCCAGTCCGGTGACGAATGAACGTGTTTTGTTGGGCTGTTGCAGTGCTGGCTGAAGTATTCTCAATGGCTAATAGCGTTTGTGGCCTATTCCTTCAGTAATGAATTGATAACCCTAGTATTAAAACCACATGCTTGGAAATCTCTCATTATAATACACTCGTGTGGAGTCTGATTCACCGAGAATTGAAAAGAAAAGGGCTATTTTTCATGGGATTGTCAGAAACGCGGAGGGTTGAGAAACCTGCTGGTTCCTGAGGAAGTGAACGGCCTGGTTTCTGTGTGCGCAGAGAAAAGCGAGGAGGAGGACCTGGACGTGAAGCCGGAGAAAGGCTCGGCGGGGCAGGGGAAGGGCAGCGGCGACGACGGAAAGGATCCGCGCCGACCGAAGCGTCCGCGCACCATCCTCACCACCCAGCAGCGTCGCGCCTTCAAGGCCTCCTTCGAAGTCTCCTCCAAGCCCTGCCGAAAGGTGAGCCCCCCTCCCCATCCCTTGCCTCAGAACTTACCGGGGGATAGCGACTCCTGGGGGTGGTGTGAAACGGGGGGGACCTGAGGAACCTGTTTTCGTGGACGTGTCTGTGAATTGGAGACGGTGGAATGGCCCATTTGGAAGTCGTCTGAGCAGTGCTTTGAGTTGAGTTTTGTGCATTCCGTTCCAGGTGCGAGAGACGCTGGCGGCTGAGACCGGTCTGAGCGTCCGCGTGGTGCAGGTGTGGTTCCAAAATCAAAGAGCCAAGGTGAGAGGGTTGAATAGGATCAGACCGACCTCTTTCTAATGTCCGCATTACCGTGACCAAACGGTGTCCTGAATGTTTTTTTATTGCGGAATGAGCAGATAGGATTGGTATTAGCTTAGCGATTGTCTGTTTTTTTGTTTAACTTAACCTCTTATTGCATTCCATTAAAACGTATTTTGAAGTTAAAGACCACTCCACACAAATCTATGCTGGTTAATGTCTCCAGCCCACCTCCTGTGTGATTGTATCTTCAAAAGGGTTTGGATAATGAATTGCAGCCAGATATGTGTGTTTCTAGTTCACTTTGGGGTGAGCACTAAGAAGATGTCCGTTTAATTTCCCATAAAAAAATAAAAAAAAATCTTAAATTTAGGGGATTTCAAGAATTGTTTTTTTTTCTCTTTTCTTTCCCCAGATGAAGAAGTTGGCACGGCGACAGCAGCAGCAGCAAGAGCAGCAGAACTCTCAAAGGCTAGGTCAAGGTGAGCGCGAGTCTGAGCGAGACAAACAGATGGGTTTAATGAGCGTGTCATTAGCAGGCCCGCACGTTGAGCAGGTGTGTTCGTCCCACATGCAGGATTTAAATGGGGACCGCCAGACTCCCGTCCGAGTGCGCAGACGGTTAAGCTGACCAAAGGGTGTGGAGCATTAGCATACAAAACACTGATTCTCCAAATGACCTGTAATCTGAGTGGAATCCTTTATCGCGCTTTTGTGCCATTCTGGGTTCCAGTAAAGTCTGTTTTAATACTCCGGAAAAGCGCCTTGGCCCAGAGTTTCCCTGAAAGGACATGGGACATGTTCACACACAGGGCCCTCCACTCCAGTTTAAATACATTAAATGCATTTACATAGGGGGCCCTCTCCTCACTGTTATGTACGGGGCCCTCTCCTTGCATTTACATGGGGGGCCCACTCCTCGCTGTTATGTACGGGGCCCTCTCCTTGCATTTACATGGGGAGCCCACTCCTCGCTGTTATGTACGGGGCCCTCACCTTGCATTTACATGGGGGGCCCACTCCTCGCTGTTATGTACGGGGCCCTCACCTTGCATTTACATGGGGGGCCCACTCCTCGCTGTTATGTACGGGGCCCTCACCTTGCATTTACATGGGGGGCCCTCTCCTCACTGTTATGTACGGGGCCAGTAGCTGTGGCTCCAGTCAGGTGTGCATCTTTGGAGGTTCCTGCCTTGGCTTCATGGGGGGGGGGGGGGGGGTTATATATTGAAAAAGACCTGCAGGATCCATGCCTGAGTGGCTCACAATGTGGCAGACCCATGGGATCAGTTCCTGATTGGCTCACAATGTGGCAGCCCCACGGGATCCGTTCCTGATTGGCTCACAGTGTGGCAGCCCCGCTGGATCCGTTCCTGATTGGCTCACAATGTGGCAGCCCCGCTGGATCCGTACCTGATTGGCTCACAATGTGGCAGCCCCACGGGATCAGCCTTCACCGCTTTCCTGATGTGGGAATGCCTTCAACGGCTCTTTTAACAGATGCTCGTGCTTCCGTCACTAAGTGGTCAGCAGGATTTAAGAACCGCTGGTTATTTAGAGAGAAAAATAGGTGTGGTGTTTCTCCTGGTCGAACACTGCTCTCCTCTATACTCTGTCAGCCCAGTGGAGTTTTACAGGGGCGAAGACTCGCCCTTGCCGTTGACAACTCATTAATAGCCATTTTAAAAGACATGGACCACTGAAGGACCATTCTCGGCCTCCACCCACTGTCAGTTACAAATTGTGCGTTGTTATTTAGTTTCAGGTTGTCCCAAACACAGCTGGGTAGCTGCCCTGTAGCCTTCTCGGACCAGTTACTGTCGAAGTACGTGTAAGGACTGGACAGTAATCTCACATTTGGATGCTTTCAGTAGAAAATCACTTAGTGTGAACTGAGGGGCAGAGGTGGTACAGGTTGGACAGCCTTTAAAACGGTTTAACCCGGACCTCTTGCTGAGATACAGAAAGGAGAATCTCTGTCGAGACTGCAGTGGAGAGACAAAGTGTAGAGGACAGACGGGGATCAGGAAAACGTGGAACCATGGAAACGTCCCATGGAAACAAGGCGTGGGTTCTGTGTGAGTCACAAGCCTGTCTGCACGGTCTCTCCCCATTTATGGGTCGCGGCTGCTGACATCGTTGCTGGTTATTTAAACTGTTTATTGACCAGCACCATTGCTCCCGATCGTTGTGTATTTTAGCAATCACAAAGTAAAACATTGACCTGCTCTGATAATGCCCAGCAGCGTACATTTCGCACTGCGTACGGGTCTATGTTGTGTATGTTGAGCCAGTAAAATGAATAAGAAAAGCTGTCTTTTATTGTAATGCCATAAAGACGCATTACATATTGGGGATTTGGGGCGAGCCAAGCCTTTCAATCGTGTTCAATCGTTACGTTGGCTTTGTCTTCTGGGTCTGGCTGAACTTTGTGCCAACTCTGACCCTGGTCAGAGTTGTTGGTCAGGAGAAGAGTCTCCCTGTGTTTACTGGGATGACATCATTGACGTTTATCTCAACAGTTTTTTTTTGGTTTTGGTTTTGTTTTTTTAAACGGCCAGCACCGTCGTTTCCAGTCTTTCGTCATTTCAACCCAATGTTGGGGCCTGCTCAGCGGCTCACACCCTGTCTCCCCTTGCAGAGGTGATGTCCAGCAGGATGGAGGGGATAATGGGCACCTACACGCCACTGGCCCCACCCCAGCAGGCCCTGGTAACCATGGACCAGAACGGCTACAGCGCGGACCCCTTCCAGCAGGGCCTCACCCCCCCACAGATGCCCGGCGACCACATGAACCCATACGGTGAGCACAGACACTGTCCGCCGATCCAGAACGGGGAGGCACGTGTATCTGGTACACAGCTCCCCTGGTGAAAGGGGCTCCGGCTAAGCGCTGCCCCCCCCCCCCTCTCCCACGCAAAGCCCTCTCACGGCCCTCGCGTCTCATGCTGAAGCTCCGTTTTAAAATCAGTCCGGCATGTCCCGTTTTCGCCCCTCCCTGTTACTCACCCCACCCCTCCCTCCCGGGCGTGGGGTTTGCTGGTATGCAGCTCTGTGCTTTGTGACAGTTCCCAGTCGTCATTCTGTGAGAGGCCTTGGGATGATACTAAGGAATTGCGGTATGGCGTAATAAACTATGGTAAACCATGAAGTGCTGTGAGGCTTCATGGGTAGGAGATATAAAGGAATCCTCATTCATGGTCGGGGAAATCGTAAGACATGGATGGAGTCCATTAAAGATTCCTATTGGGTAACGGATAAGTATGCACAGATTTGGGTATTTTTAAGTAGATAAAGAAGGTGTATTGCGAGCATGTGCCACACGTTCACGAGAGATTTCAGCGCAGAGGTACTCAACAAAGCCCGTTTCTTCTACAAGCCAAGCCCATGGTGGAACAATAGGGTGTGCTGACTGTGCGACCCCTTACGGGCCCCTTCCAATGAAAGTCTTTTGTCAATACCGATACATTTATCGCAATATAAAGACTTCATAACCTACAAAACAGTAACATTGTATACACTATGTATAGAATTCATTGAGACGATTAAGTAGAGTAAATATCCTGTGTACTGGGCTTTCTGGGGCTGCAGTTTGAGCTCTGTCCACACTGACCGGTGCTGAAAGTCACCTAACCTCATTGCCTACCTTGGGCATTTCTCCCAGTTAACCCTCCCACAAGATATGCGTTTAGATCGGATTACTACGTTGCCTTCTATCATATCATTTGCTTGGCCTATTTCGCAGGCCTATCCACAAATGTCATACACGGTGATGCGGCCCTCATTCGTAAAATCAAATAAAGGGTGCGAAAACCGTAGCTGCCTTTTTTAAAATTCAGGACAAGACATTGCCGTGGACTCGTGAAAACACTGAGGTATGCACTGAAGTTATTCGTCAACGTCAGCTCCCTGCGGAGTTCAGTCGCGGCAGCAGAATCCGTTTACCAGTCCCTCGCCCTGGGTGTTTGTGAAGCCCCCATCATCTTTTAAGGAAGGAGGAAGGGGGGGGCGGGGCGGTGTATTAGTCAGCCGCGATCGAAGTTTGGGTTCAGCACACTCTCGGGCATTGCCATCGTCTGCCTTCATTAGTAAAAGCTGTTTTTTTTCCCCTTCCTCATATTGTAAAGCCCCAATCCCTGGGCACATCTCACTTCCCCTCCACTGGAGTTTTACAGGGGCGAAGAATCGCCCGTAACGTTGACAACTCATTAAAAATGTACGCCCCCCCATCAAACTGTCGTTCACATACAGAGAGCCTCGTAAAGCTAACGGTACCCACAAGGAAAGTCGCGGAATTAAACATTTCGGTGGGAGGCGAGCCTCCGCAATTAGGCTGTTGGTCTGGTGCCTTTTCAACGGGGCTGCTCAGATCCGAACGGTGCCTCTTTGTCTTGTTAAAGAAGTTTGTTCAGAGCATCCTTCACTTCAGACCCTCAAGCCACAAATGTTCCGCTTTTAGGAACGACCCTAACCGCTTGGTTTTCGCACGACGCAGTAATGAACAGCGCCGCTTTCATGATTAATGGAGTCCAGGCTGTTTTGATTGAGGGGTTCTGCTCTCATTTTTTATTTTTTTTATTTTATTTTTAAACATGATGGATCATCGCCTCTTGTTTACGCTCGATTTGTTTGTTTGTTTGTTTGTTTGTTTGGTCGGGCTTTATCCTCCGCTCATCCGACTCCCTTGTTTTGTCTCCTCAGGAAACGACTCCATCTTCCATGACATTGACAGTGACACTTCTTTAACTAGCCTCAGTGACTGCTTCTTGGCCTCATCGTCCGAGCTCAGCTCCATGCAGGCGCGCGTGGGAAACCCCATCGACCGGCTCTATTCCATGCAGAGCTCGTATTTCGCCTCGTGAAAACAACCGAGGCCACAGCAGAGGAACTCTACGTCGGCGTACCGCGCCTCTCAAGTAATGCCTCCACAAGGATAAAGACAAATCTAATCTACCACACAACTATAGACGATTCACAAGCAGTGACCTCCTCCAGTGACTCCTGGCCAAAGTGCGGACAAAAAAGTCGATGGACGTGAAGACGAAGACGTGCTTTCTGTTTCTCTCTCTCGAAGGCAGCCGAGGAGAAAGGATGGCTACACCTTTCAGAGTTTATAACTGTACGTGTGCCTGAGATGTGCATATGAGTTCCTCAGAGGTAGAACAGCTACCTCCCTTTGTCGATGTAAAGAAAATAAATATATATGTGTGATCTTAGCCACCGATTCTAAGACCTCAGTCAACCAAATACTGCTTCTGAAAAGCCGTCAGACACCGTTCTCATCGTGCATGAATCCACCTTTAACTTGTGAAAATTAAAACGAAAAGTCATTTTCAGAAAAAAAAAAAATGTTTTGATGTTGAGATGTAAAAAAGAAAAAAAAGAAAAAAAAAGCTGTGTTTGGACATCATGTTTCTTCTTTACACTGCGTTCAGCTAAACCATTTCTATGACACTTTGATAGTTTTAGCCCTCATGAGGTGGTATGATGTTAAAGGGAGAGAGGAAGACAGGATGGTATGTGATTACGGAGGAGATGTAGTGTCTGTTGAGTGTACATAAGTGGAAAGTCTGCTAAATGACTAAAATGTAAAATGTTTCAAGCGCTAATCAGTTGTGCATGTGGAAATGGAAAACGTTCTATTTATTAAACTGTAACATGCTCCTGGACGTACTTAAGAAACCGAAAAGCTTTATTTAAAAAGGAGAAAAACATAATGTAAAGTAGTTCAGTAAAGAATATCACCATAATTCACTTGTATGTCAATTTATTATGAAATTTAAACTAGTGTCTTTGTTTTGTTTTTTTTCTCTCCCCCAACTCGGCTGTAAATCAGCGATATTGTGCTATTTATTTGTTTCAAGCTCATCAAAACTTTGTTAAGAGTACATTTTTAATGCAGAAATTTGCTAAATTACCAAAGTTTGTTGGTACTACAAATAAACTCTGAAAACCTCTCCTGGTGGTTATCTTTTGCCGGTGTCCCACCAATGATTATAGGAAGACCAGAATGAGCAAATGAGCAGAGGTGTTTTTGCCAAGCAGAAGGAGAAAGGCCGGGCCCCATTCCTCCATGTCTACCGGTGAAGTGGCCGCATAACCTCGGCATTCAGATGTTAATACAGGTTTAAGGGAGAACAAAAGAAAAATCCGGTCTGCCGTGCGCTGTTGAGATTCGACTCTGTGGAGTGATTTTTGGAAAGGTCTCCCAAATGCGATTGGCGTGACTCTACCCATGTGAGGGGATCAGTGTTGTCGAGTGCCTCCTCATGTATAGAATGTGCTCATAACTGTCCCACGTTGCTCACGGGACACAGGGAATCGGAGGACCGTCAGCGGTTGTTGCCGTTTTCACCCCCCTGCAGGGATCGTTCTGACGGTAAGGGGCGTAAACTTTGTAAAGCATTAAAGTCAATGTTCTTCCGCTGGAAGGGATCTTGAAGGGTCGAAGGTTACGGCCATCACAACTGCTGCTTATTACGTTCACTAAATTGTCTGGCGAGGGACAGGGACACGGGTTTATGTGTCTATATTTCATAAGCTTCCGTGACCTTGGCGTGTTCAGGCTGAGAGAATTATCGGGTAGATATCATTGCTTTGCTAGCCATCGCAAGGTAGCATCGGAAGGCATCATAAACCAGAGGAAACGCCACCCTGACCTGTATATAACCTCTGTGTCAATACGCCTGAGCGCTGCCTTTTCCTAAGGTTAACCAAAATATAAGATAAACCGAACTGCCATCAAAAACAGTGCTTTTTTCTCAAAAAGTTCCTTCCTTTAGTGGGAAAGCTGGTTTACCATTAGTTCAACACATATCAAACAGTCCTGTTAGAGATCTGACTTTTTCTCCTGGGATAACCCTTTCCCTTTTCACTTTTGTTCTATAAGGTGTGCGATAATTATGGTGTTTTAATAACTGCACACTGTTGAAATTCTGCATGTTTTTGTTTGGGTAGGTAATAGGCAAGTCAGGCTATCAAACCCGCATTTAGAGCCCTGAGACTTAATTATTACCGATCCGATTTCCTAAAAGAAAACAAACAAAACAGATCATTAGTTCTCAGTCTACACTCGGGTGAGCACCTCCACCGGCGGACCACATTAGGTTGAATGAAGCAATTTCCAATGCATGGTACTGGATGCACCCCACTGAATGGACGCACTTTTTCAATGGGTTGCAACGTAAACAGTGAGGGGAGAACAGAGGGGCATAGCAAGAACCCAGTGCATCTGGGCCTGTCGCCCACAACAGCCCTCTGTGGGTCTCATCTGAGATAGACTAATACCTCATCGATTGTATTGGTTGTCCCACTCGAGCGCACACCCTCCTCCAAAAAAAAAGCAGCGATCGAGTGAAGCGTTTACTCCTCGCAATGCCGCGGTTACGACGGGGAGGGGCCTGGGAAAACGGCGCGGATCAATGGCTGTCAGCGGGAGAAGGGGAAAGGAGGTTGCAGGGGAAGCCATGGAGGGATGGAACAGAGAGAGAGAGAGGTGAGAAACGCCTGAGGTTTAGTGGGCCTCACCTGCGTGCTTTGTCACCCTTCTGACAGCTTATCAAGGCAGAACCCCCACCCTCCCCTCCAGGCACCGCCACAGTCTGACTTATCTTAGCCCTTATCAGCAGTCAAGGGTGATGCAGATGATGACTCCCAGTCGCTAGTCACCTGATGTCAGCGCCCTCAACCTCGGTGGTCCCAGGGAGGTACGGCGCATTCCCTGCCTGCAAGCCTCCCTGAACACCTCCCTGTTTGTCTCCCTGAACACCTCCCTGAACACCTCCCTGTGTGTCTCCCTGTACACCTCCCTGTGTGTCTCCCTGCAGACCTCCCTGTACACCTCCCTGTGTGTCTCCCTGTACACCTCCCTGTATACCTCCCTGTATGTCTCCCTGTACACCTCCCTGTATACCTCCCTGTACACCTCCCTGTGTGTCTCCCTGTACACCTCCCTGTGTGTCTCCCTGTACACCTCCCTGTATGTCTCCCTCTAAACCTCCACGTACACCTCCCTGTATGTCTCCCTCTAAACCTCCCTGTGTGTATCCTTGTACACCTCCCTGTACACCTCCCTGTATGTCTCCCTCTAAACCTCCCTGTACACCTCCCTGTGTGTCTCCCTGTACACCTCCCTGTGTGTCTCCCTCTAAACCTCCCTGTGTGTATCCTTGTACACCTCCCTGTACACCT
>JAOYSI010005114.1:0-13895 GCA_025775065.1 Hiodon alosoides
ATAGTGTAGTTTTTTAAATTGTTTTCCAAATACTACCTCCAAAATCTGATATAAATGAAATACCATGGGTTTGTCATAAGATACTATAAGTGCGTCATAAGACACCATGATCACACATCCGCTCATTCTCCAACTTTACATTAACTACATACCAGTTTAACCAGCTATAAACCAGCAATCACCAGCTTTAACTTTATCAGTTCGAAGCTGCATTTTCCACCAGGATATGCGTGCCCTTCTATATTTGGTTTAAAACTGGATCCTAAACTCGGGGTTGATAGATGGACATATATTTTCAAGGCTTATTTAATCTTCCCAAACAAAAATATATATTTGATCTATATAGTTGTGACAATGTCTAGTTGTCTTAAGTAACCCCAGTGTAGGCACGAAATATGTAGTAGAACTGCAGTTTATTACTAAGCTTCGCACATATTTTTAGCGTTTCTAGTATTGCCAATACTACTGGCACGTGATACTGTTCCGCCGTAAGGAGACGTTGGGCAAATTTTAAGACTATTAAGAGGGGGAACCTATCACGAAACATTTTTGTAAAGAGTTAAATTGCTGATCACAATTCCACAGCACGGAATCCCGTAGTCCAGATCACGTGTTTACAGCCAGTGCGCGAACTTCCCTACCCCTCTCAAAATCTCGCCCAGTGCACAGGATATGGAATACGGTGGCTGCGCAATTATAGTGACGAAAATACAGCGTGCTTCCCTTTCAAGATGGCGGTTTTCAGTTAGTTACATGTGCTAGATAGCGCGTCCAAGAGAAGTTCGTTTTGTGTTAATAAGTCTAGAAGTTTAAAAAAATGGATGCTACGAACCCAGCTAAAACGGAATCAGAAGTAGCCGCTACCATGGACTGCCAAAACACTGGTACCGAGTACGAAACGGTAAAGTCAAAAAAGAAAAGCAAACGGAAGCGTGGACGGGAAGACGGGGATATGGACACGGAGGACAGTGTTGCACCAAAGAGGCCAGAGTTTCCACCAATTTCGGGAGACCAGTTAAAGGTAAAATTTAGAGATTAATGCGAACACCTTATTCTGTATTGTAACAACTGTCGTTTTAGATGCCACGTTTCGTAGCGATGTATCTGTGGGAATGTAACGTTATTTGAATTCCTATAACACAGTATTCCATTTTGGTAGTTAGCAGTTCGGGTATATGCAAGCTTGTTATAGCTCTCTGTAATTTATAGTGTCATGTTGTTGTTATTATTATGTGGGTTTTTATTCTGCTCGTGTCCCAGGGTGGTACAGATGAACTCCGGAAAATCCCTGTACCGTCCCACCGGTATACACCGTTAAAAGAAAACTGGCTAAAAATATTCACGCCGATCGTCGAACACTTGCAGCTACAAATCAGATTTAACTTGAAAACCAGAAACGTCGAAATAAAAGTAAGTGAAATGCTATTTTATCCGTATGGTGTCATTTTTGTTTACATACGTAACGAGTCGACGTGTCGGAACGTGTCTGTGTACCTTAGTTTTCTTGGTTTAATTTCCCTGGTTCTGGTTATGTTCGTTTATACCATTCAAAATATGAATTAGAAGTTGTTGTAGTTAAAACTTGATATTGAGGACTAGGCGAGTTTATTTTTCATACTGTAAACCATGAACGGATTTATTTTTGTTATGAATTTTACAGACGTGTAAAGAGACCCAAGACATCGGCTCCATTACAAAGGCTGCAGATTTTGTCAAAGCGTTTCTATTAGGATTTCAGGTTGAGGTAAGTGCCATTTAAAGTTACTCAGTTGAATTAAGTAGGCTGGTTATTATTCTTATAGCTCCGTATTTCGGTTAACCCATGGCCTAGTATACGTGGATAAGAGGAGTTAGGCTAAACCACTTGCTTTGTGTTTTGTGTGTGTATTTTAACCTAATGTTTTAATTCATAGGATGCTCTTGCACTCATCAGATTAGACGAGCTATTTCTTGAAACATTTGAGGTTACAGATGGTAAGTATCAGCAGCAGTATCTGAATCTTTTTTTTTTGGGGGGGGGGGGGTACTGTGTTCACTGCAGCACATTATACTATTATCATATGAAAACAACAATGTTAATAACGGGGCAATAATGACAGGACACATATGTTATGAAATGTGCCCCCAATTTAAACTTAAGAGAACCGTCTGTGTGGTTTTAACAAGCTAAACTGAAAATGACGTGTTACACCAGGGGTTCCCAAACTTTTCCATGCCAACACCCCTCCAAATAGCATATGTTTCTGGCCCGGCCCCCCCGTCTTAAAAAACCCAATGACAATACAATGTAAAAATGTGCTGTGGCCCCCCACTTTGAAAACCAAGGTTTTACACTGCACAGTAGTAAAGCCTTGAGATTACACTGGCATCGGACAATAAGGAATAAACCAGTAACATATCTGCCATAGTGGCATAGGCATTTATTTAAAGGTAGGGACTAGCACTGGAGAAAGTTTGCAGTGATCAACAGACTCAGTCAGCAGTTTGGTACTAACAAAGGACAACCTGGAATATTTATGTACGTGCCCAGTGCCCATTTACTAGGATTTTCTGGAGTTTTATTACTGTACCAATTAAATTCCAAAGCAGTTTTTTAAAGGTGTACACCTTGAGTATTGGCTAGGTATTATGTGTATGACCACTGCACAAACGTTGAACGTTTTATACATGTTTTAGAGTTAGTGAAGCTGGTTTTACTATAAAATGCAACAGAAAACCGGTTGGTGACGGCTGTGCTAACTGTCTAGCTAGTCAGAGGCGTAGCGGCAAAAACAGTCCACTTTTTTTTTCAGCTCTTCCATAACGAACATTTTGTAAGTATTGTTCATATTGATACAGTGAGGCGGGCTGAGTAAAAAACAGCCTTTTCTGCTTGTGTGTTTTAAGTTAAACCACTCAAAGGAGATCATCTATCCAGAGCCATTGGACGAATCGCAGGAAAGGGAGGCAAGACTAAATTCACCATAGAAAATGTGACCAGGACGCGAATCGTTCTGGCAGACACGTGAGTAGTTGTTAGCGTAAAGTTTACACAAGTTGTTCGTGGTTGAGGTGACACTGAAGCAACCTATGCCTTTTAGGAAAGTGCACATATTGGGGTCATTCCAGAACATAAAGATGGCGAGGACGGCTATATGCAACCTCATCTTAGGTAAGCAATGTCCCGCTCCACTGCAAACCCTGTGCTTTTTCTTATTTTGTGTGGCATTACCTCGTATTTGCTTGTGGTATCTTATGAATGATCTGGCAGAAATGTGAAAGTGATTCAGAAATGCGGTTTTTCCCCAACAGGAAGTCCACCCTCGAAGGTCTACGGAAATATCCGCGCTGTGGCTACGCGCGCCGCTGAAAGGTTTTAGCGCGACTGAAGCCCCCACCTCCTCCACGCTCTGTTCCTGACTGCAGACTTGTGCCAGAACTATCAAACCAGATTTTTCACCTGGACATTTAACTTGTCTAACATGAATGCCTCAGAATAATTCTCTGAAAAGCCAATCGATGTAAAATAAAAGTTAACCAGTTGATTCATTTGTCAGTGCTGTAACTTGAAGGACAGTCAGTTTCAGGAGTGATACAAACCGGTGCCGTGGACCATTTTACACATGTAGTTTTGTACAATTAAAAAGTTCTTATGCCGTAAATGGATTTGACAGGCAGTTTACAAAAAACTACCCTGTTGATTTAGTTGGAAGCACAGATCTTTGGTTACAAGTCTCAAATGGTTTATTTCTCATTTTCATACAGTGAAGTTTCAAAGTTCCCCACAGTATATAATGTAGCATGCAAAGAAAGAAAAAAAAAACCTAAAACACGTTTTAAACCCCCACCCTCCCCCACCCCCGACAACCCTATAAACCAAAAAAGACTGGGTCCTCCTAAGGGAGAAGATGTTGATACTACAGCGTCGTCTTTGCATTAATTACAGAAGGGCACTGGAACTGCCAGTTTAACGAGAATTCCCAAATGGAATCGGCTCCAAGCAAAGCAAGTGGCAGCTGACCCTGGAACAGGTTTGAAACTTTGTATCTTTGAGCAACGCACTGTTCTAGAACTCTAAACGTAGTGGAGGTCGTTTTGACGTTTAGCTAAGTTTGGCAACATCGTTTGCCTACTCTCATAACGTTATCATTCATATGTAAACAAGGTGATCGTTTTAAAAATAGATTTAAAAAAAAAAAAACAGATCGACATGCTTAAAGAGAACTCATGCAAGCGCATCAGGCCGCAGGACCTCCAGAACAGACAGCCATGGTCACGTAGCACGCGTTTCAGGAACAGCCAACATGTGGGGGGGCTTTCTGGCTAGCACCTGCTGCTATGAGCAAACTACACAATTATGAAGCCGGCGTTCATAACCAAGAAAGCTTCTGTAAAATTAGCGACTACCTGACAATTTACCGAAAGGA
The DNA here is from genome assembly GCA_025775065.1 of Hiodon alosoides. NCBI lineage: Eukaryota > Metazoa > Chordata > Actinopteri > Hiodontiformes > Hiodontidae > Hiodon > Hiodon alosoides. The sequence continues at coordinate 4,407 of JAOYSI010005114.1, forward strand.
AGGGAAATTGTGAACCGCGGCTAATGTCATGCACACCCTCACAAAATGTGTTCCTTTGTACACGTCTCTGTAGGTCTAGAGTAAGTTAAAATTGGAAAAAAACGAAAATAACTCTGATCCACATACAGGTCTCTAGATGCTAACGATAAGTCTAACGAAGGGATTCTGCCCCGTTTACAAACTTTTAAGGTCAAATATATCCCTCATTTACCTAATATACATATATTGGTAGCAAAAATGACCTTTAACGCTGCCTGCAGTAAAGTTGATGGTGTAACACTAAAGCAAAATGCAATTTCTCACTTACACTCATCTGTGCACAAACGTCCTATATTAACTTTGCATATTATAGTATGTAATTTAATCAGCTTTAAGCAAAAAATAAAAAGTCACCTTACAGTCATTCAGAAGGTAATAAAGTAGAAAATTAATTTCAATGTTCCAACTAAATTAACTTCATGTAGGGGATGGTATGCAAAATAATCACAAAATTAGCAGGGGGCATAAAGACCAGCCTTTAAAGTAAACCTAATGTTTGTATATGTAAGTTTAAGCATTTAGTTTTAAGCAAATGTGTGCATGTGTAAATATAAGCACTTAGTTTTACTGTACCTCAGCTTGACAAGGACTAGATGAAACTCCCTCCCAATATAAACATGTAAAAATGAAACCTAAACACCCCCCCCTTTGTTAGAAAAATTCAGAACATTTTAATAAAATAGTTGAAGTATGCAAGAGTGTGCAACTGTCCTCTGTTAATAAGTTGAAACCCTAAGTCTGCACCTCGTTACAACTGGGTGTGGTTTTGCTTCTAGTCTAATTAATGTTCTATATGACTTTTCTAAATAAACTAGCCCGTAGTCCATTGTGAAATGGAGGAAAAAACATTTCATAAAAAGAAACTGCATTTTATCAACCACACAGCGCCACTTATTCATCTCCCTAGAGTCGCTTTTTCTCAATAAAAATATGCAATATGAACAACGGGATTACTTTTTATGTTCTGATTGGCACTTTATATTCTATTGAAATCAAGTATATCAAATTAGACCCTTAGCTAACAATATAGTTCCCCTATAGATAAACCTCCTGGTTCAAAAAACGACCAAAATAAATATTTAAAAAAAAAAAAATTATAAAATGCAAGCCAACCCTTTTCGCTTCCTCGACAAACTGAGAAGCCCATCCAACGCGATAAGCTGTCCGTCAGGCTTTTAGATTGCTACACTAAGTTACAGAGAGCGAGCTCCAAAACGCTCTAGTTGGTTTCGAGAGGCTTGCGTTAGGAAAAAAAATACTTCCGTTGACACACACACACACACACTCACACACACACACACACTCACACACTCACACACTCAGACACACACACACACACACACACACACACACACACACACACACACACACACACACACACACACACACACACACACAGAGCATTGCTGGACATCTTGAGCAGATCTTCAGAGATGGAACAGGAAGCAAAAGTTAGGAAAAGCTTGCCGGTTGTTCAGACGTCCACCACCATCTTTTTATGAATGTCTAGTCCACCCACGACCTGGGAAGGGAAGAGAAACAGAAGATGAATGTACCGAGACGGTTTCTCTTGCAAACTTGTCTGCACTTTAAGCAGTGAACAAGACTTCGCCAAGTTCTCCAAGCACTTCTTGAATCAAGTTAATTCTTCATACTATACAGACTTTACAATTTTAAAGATAAAGTTGAATTTTTACAAAAAAACACACTGTTTTACCCCCAATTTACCTCTTAATTTAGACTGGATTGAGCCCATTGCTGGATTAGCATTAGATTAGTCTAAAATTATTATTATTTCACATTTCAGATTATTAAGAATTATATTTTTAAGCCCAAGAGAACGATACAAACTCCTTTTGAGATATTCTGAGATAAAAATCATGTCCATTGGACCAGGATAAATATAACAGCAGGTGAAAACTATTTCCTCAAGACTGGATATCTTGCAGAAGTTCTGACACAATCCCCACCTCCTTCACCTGTGTCAGTATAACAATGTCCCCACCTCCTTCACGTGTGTCAGTATAACAATGTCCCCGCCTCCTTCACGTGTGTCCCCGCCTCCTTCACCTGTGTCAGTATAACAATGTCCCCGCCTCCTTCACGTGTGTCAGTGTAACAATGTCCCCGCCTCCTTCACGTGTGTCATTGTAACAATGTCCCCGCCACCTTCACGTGTGTCCCCGCCTCCTTCACGTGTGTCAGTGTAACAGTGTCCCCCCACCTCCTTCACGTGTGTCAGTATAACAATGTCCCCGCCTCCTTCACGTGTGTCCCCGCCTCCTCCACGTGTGTCAGTATAACAGTGTCCACCCACCTCCTTCACGTGTGTCAGTATAACAATGTCTATATGTTCTTGCCTCAGGGTCGGGTATCAGTTCCAAATTCAGACGCACCATTGGCAGCCCTGTCCCAGATGCATTCATGAGAAGGTTTTCCCCTCAAAATGATACTGTAACAACCGTATGTCCTATCTGTATAAAAACAGGTCTGATGTGATGTGAAAAGGACTGTAAGCTTTAGCAGCGCAAAGGCTAAACTGGAACCGAGAGAAACAAGCTACAGCAACAGAAGCTCCTTTAGGTCTTTGCAAATTACGGCACAAAACTCACACTTACGGCACAAAACTCTTCAAAGGATATTCTCCCATCGCCGTCCTTATCAGCGTTGATGATGGTTTTGTCCACGATCTGCTGGAGTTGGGTGTCCTTCAGGTTGTTCCCCACCATCATCTTCAGCACCTGGAAGAGCTCCCCGTTGGAGATGTAGCCGTCCTTGTCCATGTCGTAGATGCGGAAGGCAACTGGGGAGATAGCCAAGACGTTTCGGAATACAGACCAAGCGGCAGCGGTTATGCAAATTGGGGTAAGGTGCGTTCATTGCCGGACTTACACCGCAGTTTCTGTTCCTTGTCACCTTTCACACTGAACTGAGAGACTCCCTCTATGAACTCTAAAACAAAGAAAAATGTAAGTTTAGCGACGACAGCTAATTTAGCTAATTTACACGACAGGCGAGTACACAACCCTGAGGGTCTGAACCCCCCAGTAATTTTACAGCAAATACAAATCTGTTAATCCTTTTGCGTGCAGATTATTCAATTGCAGGGTGATGCAAGAAAATATAGATTAAGCTAAAGCCTACATTCATTTTACTGGGTTTTGACCGCTGCTAAAGTGAGTCCAGGAAATCGTAGCTCATCGCTAAATCCTACCTTTGAAGTCGACTTCTCCATTGCCATCAGTGTCGAATATATCAATCACTCGTTGTACTAGAGGGTTCTGCTGCAACTCAGGCAAAGACATAAACTCTTCTACACTCAAAGAGCCCGAATTATCCAGGTCAAGTTTCTTAAATCTCTTGCCTAGCCTCTTAATCTCGTCAGCATCAACTGAAATTGAGGAGGGGGAGAGAGAGAGAGAGAGAGAGAGAGAACGGTTTAAACACAAACTTATTCACAAGCGGACACACAAGTAAAACATCAGGGCGGTTCATACGCAGTAGTTCTTGTCGTGATCTTCCAAGCTTCACCGTCGTCTAATAATAGCCTGATCCCACCGCAAGGGGAACGGTGGACTTCGCCACCCATCAACGTGTGTATTGCTCTTCCCAGATGAATCTTACCCAGTTTTTTGTGCCTGCCGGCCATATCGGTCCTATGAAGCCTTTTGCTCTTGTACAATAGCAGTGGTGAGCCTTGGACTAATATACCACTAAGTTCCCAACTCTAAGCTCATTCACGCATCACATGACCCTTCCCATCAGCCCTCTGCAACACTAATCACCAAGACGGCTATCTAACAGTCATTACAAAGCTTTGAGAGAGAGAGAGAGAGAGGGAGGGAGGGATAAATTACTAGAGAGCCTGTCTAATGCAAACAACACAACGGAACTTTGGTGAAGCGTTGTAGGCAAGTAGCGTTTCCAGTACAGTTTTGGTGGAGCGTTATAGGCAAGTAGCGTTTCCAGTACAGTTTTGGTGGAGCGTTATAGGCAAGTAGCGTTTCCAGTACAGTTTTTTCCCCCACAACATTGCACAACTAAATACTGATATCTGTATCCCTTTCCATGAGCGAAACATTTAGCCTTCTAGTTACAACTGAAATTTATTCAAATTTATCAAAATGTTTGCTTACTTTCCGCTTACTTTGAACTGTAACGGCAACGTTTCACCACTAGGTGAACCACTCGCCACGTGACTGTGGGAGCACTGCGACTTCACTGGTCTTAGTCTTGCAACGCGCATCATTAGCAATAAGGTGTTTAAATCAACATTTCTGACTTGTCACTGCAGGAGCCTTCGAAAAATACAGCTAAACAACACTACCAGTTGTGGCAACACAGACAAAAGCAGCCAATTAGATTTCTTTAGTACTATTATTTTAATTTTGGTCACAAGATAACTATTACATTTTGTCGACAGGTTAGAACAAATAAAAGGAGTGATGACAGAAGCTATTTGAAACAAAAACATGAAATGAAAACATACAGTAGTCCATTTAACACAGGTGAAGTGGAATGGTAATGGACCACATTAAAAATGAAAGACGCTGAACACTTCAAAACGACCCTATATTGTTACCTGGCAACAGGCACTTATAGGGAACTACACAGATCTCTTAGAACACGTGTCTCATTGCATGAGGGCAGAGAGCAATAATTCTGCTTCTGCAACCCTAATCTCCCTGAAAATGCTACACTTGTTGCCACATCCTAATACAAAGCAGAAAATGTTTTCGCCAAACGTTCGTTTGTTTGTAAAAGCAAGCAGCAGTTTGCTTAAGTCTGTTGCAAATCTGACACATCGAAGAGAAGACCAAGACAAATAGCCGTATTTTGCCTTTATTTCCTCGATTTAAAAGCCCATACATGTTGGCACAACTCGTTTTGTTTTGCACAGTCCAGACACTGGAGTATAAGCCTGTAATGCTTAACTCTGCTTAGGGGTAAATATCCGCAATCCTCGTCTCATGTCTCTCACTGAGCATGCAGTGCCTAAAAACGCTAACGTGAGCAAACGTGATGTAACAATGTACAGCCTCACGCTATAGCCACAAAATCCATGTAGTGTTACGGTCTGCTAAGCCAGCTAATAAAAGGACACGGTTTCACAGCAAGCTCACAGGTTTAAACTAATTTAAATAATTTTTTTTTTAAATAATGTATTCTTCGCCGACCAGTTTTACTACGGGATTAACGTTTGTCAGTGAAAATGTTTGTCAGTTTGTTACTTAAAATTTTAATTCACTAAAAGTTTGAAATGAGTCAGAACTTAGAAATCATACTTAAACAATTAAAGAAACGAAAAGTTACAGTATGTTAACTGTAACATAAGGAGGGTGGTGTCTGACAATGCAAGTGAGAAACCCATAGATTACTGAGAGACGGCTTTTATTTCATAAGGGAAATGCACCTTAGTTATTTCTTAGGCAGCTACTTGTCTCCTGGGCTGAACAAGTTTCAGAATATAAGCCAAAAAAGGCCTGGGTTGGGTTCACATTAACCTCATTAACTTCTCCACGGTCATTCTGTACGTACGATACAATAAAATAAAATACACCATATTTATTGAAACTTGGTTAGGAGTATACCCCGTCCCCTCACCCCCACTGCCCCAGCAACAGAGAAACCTAGCCAATGGGCGCAGGTTATTTTGGAAGGCCGTGGACGGTGTTACGCGTGAAAATGAAGCACTGTGTTTCACTGGGGTTCGACTAGACCAGTGAGGCGTTTTTAGTCGAGAGGCCATGGGAGGTGATGAACTCTCTGAATTCAGTGCCTTAGAAACACCACTGCTGCACAGAGCTGAAAAAACAGAGCCGCAAACCTACGCAGTCAGCAACGGGACGGGCTTACTTTTGGGGTGTGATTCGTGGCATTTTTATGGATCAATCTGTATGTCCCATCAGCTACGCAATAATTTAAAAACGTTCTACCTCCACTGTATCTCAATCTTGCAAGATTTTAGTCAAACATGTGGAAACCAGTGGAAGGCCTACAGCTGGCAGTTACCATCACTGAATAAATTGATAAAGAAGTGGAATCCGGAAAGGATGAATCGTCATCACGTAATGGCCAAACTATCTGAATCATTTTAATGTTATTTAGGACAAAAAAAAAAAAAAAAAACGTATTTATGAGCTTAGAGTTAAGAACTTAGCAGTAAGTTACCCTGAGGCTTTTTAAAACGGTCACTTTTCTTCTGTACACACAGGCATGTAATGACTGAACAACCAAAATCTCAGAACATTTTAGCATTAAATCAAATAGAAATCTATACAAGACACACATATGTGTACATACATGTTTTTATGCATGTATGGATGCATGCATGCATGAGGGCATTTATTGCACAACATACGAGCACCACGTCAAAGACCATCTAGTGAAGAATCATTGTAGGGAATTCCCCGAGTCCAGCCTAGTTCTGGCTTGACTCAGACAGGCCAAATGGAGCAGTGGCCCGGTAAGAAACCCGATTGATGGAATATCACTTCTGAAAATAAGTGAGGCTCCCCCACCGGCCCTAGACCTGACCTTTATGTGGCAGAAGCATTTTAAGATGGCTGCCGCGAAGCCACTGCTAACACGTCTAAGATTGGGTCACATTGCTTAACCAAGGAATGCGGCGTGCTGACGTGTAACGCCGGAACGTCTCCCCCCCCTTAAGATCTCCGCCTGTTGTTTAACTATTTTGAAATCACAAACACACGAGCACCCTCGACCCATGCTGCACCAATAGTGTATAATAGTAATAATAGTGTGTAATAGTAGTTAATAGTCATTTTGGAACTGTACCGTACCATACTTATAGGAATATGACAATTTGCAATCATCCTCTGTATTTTATTAAGTAAATGTGTTAAGATTGACTCTTAATAACTTATAAAATAAGAGAGAGAGAGAGAGAGAGAGGGAGGGAGAGAGAGAGAAACTTAAATTGAAAATAGTGTCAACCAGGCTAATATGGTAAGACTGAGTGTTGTCTGACGAGTAGTTAATTATCAATATACTCACAGTGTGAGCACATTTCCAGGGGGTAACTTGCTTCATTTCCCTGCAAGAAGAGCAAAGACAGGATTACGGTTAGATCTCAGCCATTGTTAAACGACGAAACAGCAGCAGTTACATTTGCCAGAATGATGTATACGTAGCCAGACATTTCAGTTGACTGGCACCCGGACAGTAAAGGCTTTCCTGAAATACATCCTGCAGCAATGTCCTTGTGTCAGAAACGGAAACCCTCCAGGACTTGCATAAAGACAGCATCCTGTTAGTTAATGACCCAGTAATCAGATTAAGAGGGCATCCAGATTATTGGAAATTCCGTAAGAATCCAACCTACAAGATCATCAGAAAACATGCCCTGACACGTTTATCTTACTTAGACGGGTGAAAACAAAGCCCTCCAGATAAATGGAATCCTTTTAATAAATGAATGCTATTCTTTATCAAATCGGTTTTTAAAATAATACAAACCTAACTGACATGTATTATATATGAGATGAACAGCATGTACAATGTCCACAGAGTGTTAAAAACTTAATGTAACACAGGAGAGCACGCAAACTTGGAACCAAAAAAAACACGAACATCCCCACTCTCAGAACTACCACAACCAACCTTCAACACCAGTTCCTAATTCATCTCCACTATCACCAAACAACCATGATATAATCACCGTATAATGACCACATTTTTTGCCACCATCTATACATTTCAAGGCGGAATGCCCCATGGTAAAGTGTGTTAAAGGTTGAAAACGGGATAGTGAAAAAAACTGGATTTTTTTTTACCCTGTCATTATTGATCTGCAGGAGGAGGTCCAGGTGAAATTATGACCAAAAACGAAGGTCATCACAGGAAGGTATATGTATGTTTTTAAAAACCCATTCTCACTCGCTTCAGAGACCACGCTTCAACGCCAGGGAGCTCGAATGATCATAAAATCATAAATATTAGCAAGTGCATTCGTGTGTCGGGTGGAAAACTGCGAGAATGTAGAATCTGGTACAGTTAAAGGGTGTGCTGCAGACAATTCAGGGAACTTGATTAATAAAATCGGGATTGGACAAAATCAGTAGTTTATGTGGTAGTCCTCTGGTCTGCCAAAAAAAGCAAACAATTTTTGGTCGCCCAGATTTGTATACAGCGTAATGTTAAAGATATGAGACGGATCCATGGTATAAATGGTAAAAGGTGTGGCCCAACGGGTTAAGATGGCGATATCTATGTTACGTTGCATCCATGTAACGTTGTTATACTCAGCTGTTCTTTCACGTCTCACATTTCTGTAAATCGGCGCTTATGTAACTGCGATTTAACATTATATGCATGATTTTCAGACTACCGGTTATTTCGCCCCTGAAAATACATTCTAAGAAAATTACTACATTACATCCTGTCAGACGAAAGAGGTAAGAAAGAGCCCTTTCTTAATAAATTCCTGATTTTAAAATATTTGAACCACATTCTCAGGTCATAAGAGTATGCTGGTACCCATCTCTTTTGTGTTCAGACACACACACATACACAGTCAGAGAGGTACACACACACATTCACAGTCAGAGAGAGACACACACATACAGTCAGAGAGAGACACACACACATACACAGTCAGAGAGAGACACACACACATACACAGTCAGACACACACACACACACACACACACAGTCAGACACACACACACACACACACACACACACATACACAGTCAGAGAGAGACACACACACATACACAGTCAGAGAGAGACACACACACACATACACAGTCAGAGAGACACACACACATACACAGTCAGAGAGACACACACACACATACACAGTCAGAGAGACACACACACACACATACACAGTCAGAGAGAGAGACACACACACATACAGTCAGAGAGAGAGACACACACACATACAGTCAGAGAGACACACACACACATACACAGTCAGAGAGACACACACACACATACACAGTCAGAGAGAGACACACCCACACATACACATATAGCAGTACATCATTTCAGACGTTTGGTGCAGTCTCAAGTCCGACTTGAAGTGGTCCTTTTATGCGAGAAGCAATCCACTCTGAAAAACATTTAGTTATGATCTGGAAAGTGTGCACCGCATGGACAGGACAGGACAGGACAAGACAAGACAAGAGAAGAGCATTTTTTGACAGGTAAATCAAAGCACAAAACGGACAAACAGGGGCATCGCAGCTCTTCTCTGTGAATTAAGTGACAGAGTCGGAGGGCTTCATGTTCCTTCAGAAGAGGACTTTACATTCAACAGCATACAGATAATAGGTAATGAGAGCAAGGTAACGACTACGTAGTTGTGCGATTTTTTGTTTGGCTATCTCGGTTTTCCGCACTCTGTACTCCTGCTACTCTGCCCCGCAGAATTCAGCACTATCAACGCGCCCCGCTGAATTCGGCACCATCAAGGCGCCCCGC